>JADFUC010000303.1:0-64817 GCA_019722365.1 Lithospermum erythrorhizon
TCAGTGCTTCGTTCAGTTACGTATTGCTGAAGAACTTTAGGATGAGATCCGTGAAGCCCGGTTCTTGAGAGAGACTACTTTGGTGCCCGAGCGTTAGTCAGTCGACCAGAGCAATCATTTTAATTGATAGTGGGGGCTTGCGGCTGGTTCCCGAACTGCTTTGATACGAGAGTCTGAGCCGATTGTATTCTTCGTTCAACTCACTTTTGGAATAATACCTCAGTTGCCGGTATACCTTATCTTTGCCACGCTTTTCATATTAATTTGGAACAAAAGATTTATATTAGCAAGATGAGACATTGGACATCTGACATGGTTTTATGCTTTTTGGCAGAGATCTTTTCGATGGGATGCACTATCATTAGGTTTTGGAGGAACCTTGTTATTTAACAATATTAAGTTCTCTCTTTCTTGAATGAGTTCTCAAGTTTGAGACCACTCGTCAAATTGAGTTATTGACATGTACTTTTCAAGTGCTGAAGCGGCGAGTTCTTAGGAGTAATGAGTGGAGTAGCCATTATAATTCTACGGAATAAGTAAATAGAACACTTGAAGTCGATAAACTATCATGCTAAACACTTACAAATAAATTGTAAAGTAAATACTAATACTTCAAATCTCACGAAATATATTAGTCTCAAGATCTATTATTCTTAAATTCAAACGGCAACACTACATACATTTTGAATCCAGTATAATAGTAGGTTATCAACCAATTATGTAAAACTACATAACTCTTGTGTTATTATACTATTAAAAGATGCTACGACTTTTGTATCTCAGAAAATACAGATTGACATACCAATTAAACCAAATAATTCACTTGGAGTGATCATCACGAAAGCCCATGCGTTAATTGAAAATCAACTTCCTTCATGATCCATTGTCATATCAAATTGTAAAGCCAACACCTACCAGCCATAATGTGCGGATAGTGCAACGTTCGCAACTTTAAGAATTGGCTTGATCGTTGTAAATTTTTAAATGGTGAGATTATTATTACTTTTCTTTTATTTTACCATGCGAATTGCTTTGTAGAGCATATGTACAGCATGAAAAAATAAAACAAGTAATGCACATTAAGGCGTATGATGACCACAGGCCTATTATTTTAAACAAAAGCCAACATTTGGCCACCAATTCTGATTTCTTGTCTTCAGAAACACGGAATCTCCACCGAGCTCCGTGTGGATTACAATTCAAATACACTAATTCCAGCAGAGCGGCATGTAAACTTCATGGGAGAAACAAGAAAATTAAATTAAATAATGGCTAGAAGATTGACTTTACCTTGATACGATGCAGCGAGACCGGAAAAACGTAAATTAAATATCATACACCTCCATTCCATTCCTGCCAATATATATAGGTAAACATTAAAAAAAAAATGTACTTAATATCATATATATTAAATGAAATGAAAATAAATGTGTTCATAATTGACTAATTAATTACTAAATTTATTTTACAATTAATTATTAATTAATGTAAATTTTAAATTTAAATATATTCACATGATTGTAAATGTATTGCAATAATTACCAACCTCTAAATTATGAAATAATTCACCTGATAATTAACTCCAAAATTTAAATTTAAAAGTTACCGTAAAAATATTTTAAAAATAGTTAAATTAATGAAAATAAGTATGAAGGGAAATATAAATCAAATATAATGTCATTCAGATATATATTCAATCATCATAATAATTTATGATTAAACTTGGTAATAATTATCAACTAATTTTAAACCAAAATAATTACATAAAAATATATTTAGGGTTTTCTAAAATGGAGAAGACGAACTATGTAAAGCGACCGGCCTCCGGCCACCCGAATTAAAACCTGCTTGGCCCAATTGCCACTGTCGGCGGTGAGCTCGTCGGTGGCGGGTGATGTTATTCGGCACGGGCCGAGCCTTATGCGAGCCCATGCTTAACGCTGAACCAAAATTTAAAAATACAGGAAACCTACTCTCACGATGCCAAAATTCTTGATCCGCGGGTGGCCGCCACGAGGTTGATCATCCAAATCTTGGACACGAGTCACCCGATGGATGACTCAAAATTTAAAGACACACGACTGAAATAACCCAATAAACCAAATACATAAAGAAAGAAGCGATTCTTGAAAATGATCCATCATAGTGTTTCCTAACCACAGGCAACATATGGTAACAATCATTAAAGTACAAAATATCCAATATATAACTCAGAAATGCGAAATCGAAATAACAACAAATAGAGAATTCCGAACTACAATATAAAACAAGCAGTATGAGGATCTCTTGCCCTCTCGCCTAGGCTCCCAAGGCCTTGAACAAGAGAGCATTTGCTGACACTTGTCAACTGGCACAAATAAAATGCAGCCCATAGCGAATATTAGCCAAGCTCCGAAGCTTAATGGCACTTATCTCGAGTGACAATTAACCCAGCACTCTGCTTAATTGTAATTAAAATAATTAATTTGCATAGGATGAATGGGGTATTACGGAATGTTGTACAAAAGCGTGGCCATAATATATAAGTCATTAGAATTCATTATCAAATGCATAAATTTATAGGCTCATCGAAGCTAACATAAACATTGATAAGGATAATAAAATGATAATCATACGTTTCAAAATCAATGACAATAATACAAATGAGTCAGCGACTACTATACATCAACTTGACGCCCATAAGGCATCGCAACTAATCTATTGAACCATCCCAACTCCACAACTCAGCCAAAAAACACTAGTACTACTGATCACAACTACAACTCAAACTGACTCCAATCAACTCGACATTCGGGCCCAATAAACAGCTCGATCAACTCGACATTGACACCACAAACACTCCAATCAACTTCAGTATAAATCCGGTTTCTGGCAGATAAGCATATAAGTAGCCTCAACTGCGGGGAGAAACTTGGCAGGTCGACATAAGCTATGACGCTCTCGTAGCAGTGCGAGGCAAAAACACCACTTATGCCGAGGTATAAGGCAAATATCGGATAATACAACTCAGCATACATCATCGACTCGCCTCTACGCTCGTCGCCAACTCGACCAGCAACACTCTAAACATATAAAATGACCAAAAGCGACCCGCAAGCCACTTGTCTAATGCGACTCAACTTCACCCCAACTGACTAATAACTTTCTGACACAGCCTTACAATCCATACTTTCAGCGGTAATTCATATTCAACTGTAATAACCGTTTCCGTACTAATATTAACCTTAATTGTATACTAGTTGCTCGGTGGAGTATTTAGAGAGAAATCAAAATTCGAGAAGTTAAATAATTAGAAAATACAGCAGATAAATTACATTTGGTAGTATATTTTGATTTTGAGAATTTTAAAGTTTTAATCGAAGGAAATGATATTATTTTGGGTGGTAATATAATTTGTGTATAAATGTTAATGTTTGAAAGTTGATTGTCGAAATAAGTTAAAACGAGAAGTATCGATTGAATTAAACGATCGGGTTTAGCGATTTAAGTGGGCAACCCATTTAAGTCTATAAGCAAACCACAGCCTTTGGCTTACAAAATCCCATTTTAATACCCTCTTCGCCGTCAGCGTGGGCAGCGACCTTGATTCCTTTTATACACTGATTTTTCTTTCTTGATTTCTCGTCCATCTTGCGAGCTTTGGACCTCAAATTTACAGAGTTTCTCGCCGTCATCCTCGTCGTTTCAAGGTAAAAGGTGCGATCTTGTTAGAAGTATTTTTGTGAGATATCGAGGTTGACTTTTTTTGTTTTGTAATTTGAATTTATTCTTTTAATTGATTCTTGGGTTCTAAATTAGTTATTCTTGAGTTAGTATATGTTAATATGGAATTTCGGACGTTTTAGGGCCGTTGACTTTTTGGAATTTTGGGTTGACTTCGGTTTTTATGAGATATTATTGAATATAATTATTGTTTAGGCTTAGATTATAATCTAAGAGTTGATAATGATCGATATTTGGGGTAGAAAGTGTTGTTATAGTGGAGTTGACTTTCGAGTTGATTTTGGGTTGACTTTTTCTAAAAAGTTGTTGAGAATATAAATATGTTATTGGACCTTTATTGTGATTGTTTGAGTGATTATGATTTATAAGTTATTGGAGGAATATATATTAAAATTAGTTTATTAGATTTTTGAGTAAAGCGGGCTAGAGTTTAAATTGGTATAGAATTATCACTTAAACTTAGATTGTGGTATTGGAAGTGATCATACTTGATGTATGGATTGAAATGTGTTGAGATGAATAGTTGACTTTCGTTGACTTTTTGAGGAAAAATGTAAAAAATGTAAAAGTATGTTGAGGAGATTAATATAGTTGTTTTGGAATGAATTAAGTTGATATTTTGGGTTGATTGAAATTGGTTGAAAATGTTGGGTATTTTGGTTAAGGTGTTGACCGATTATGGGATTTGGTCGGGATAGTTGACGTCGTCATGTTAATTATCGTTGAAACATAATTAGTAATCTATACTTAAGTTGTCAAGTTATAACTAAAATGGGTTGAAAGTCGAGACTTAATTAAGATAAGGAGTTAAAAAATTGTTGTGAGTAGTAATTTTATTTCCGGGTGTTTTGATTAGGCAGCGGAGCGTGGAAAAGGCAGCCAAGGATGATTAGGCAGGGGCGTTCTTGTGCTTTCGCCCCGAAGGTGAGTACAAATCTCACGATAGGAACCTTCGTATATATTATGTTACATACTTTGCACGTGTTTTGTCATGGAACTATTTTGACATGTGTCTTGAGTGATTATGAGTTATATTATAAGATAATGGTGGGTATGATTATGTGAGAATGGTATACGTGTAATTGTTGGATGATTATATGTGATTCAATTGTGGGAGCCATGTTATGATTATGCGGTGTATTTACGTGAGCGTTGAATTGCTTGAGGTAAGTCTTAGCTTAAACTCCCAACTTATGTTCTTGTGTTACGTGGCCTTGTCGGCATTTGTTGATGCAATGGCCTTGTCGGCGATTGTGATTGATTGATTGTGAGATGTTTTTATTTGTGTGCTTGGATATTGTTTGGGGGTAGAGTAGTTGGTTTGAAGGTGTTGGTTGGAGTTATGTATGATTTTGAGGTGACTTGAGTATCGAGTTGACCTACATGTTGGGATGATTAGGGGTTAGGCGACTCTCCTTCCTTGCGAGAATATGTGTGTGTGTACATCTTTGGTATAGGCGTGCGGTTTAATATACTTTGGTATAAGAGCGGTATGACTCTCTTTTGATCACTTTGTTGTGTGCGTTGGCCGGTTATTTTATCACTGCGGTATAGTTGTGCGGTTTGGCCCTTACTCTTCGGGGTATAAGAGCGGTATGAGTCTTTATGATCGCTTTTTGTTGTATGCGTTGTCGGTGTGGCCTATACTCACGATATAGTTGTGGGGTTTGGCCTTATACTTGATTATAAAGAGCGGTGTTTATTAGCGGTTGATCCATTCTAGCGAGGTGGAGACGGATTGAGTATATGCGCGTTAGAGGTTGAGCCATACTTGTGGAATATGGGAGATGAATGGTTTGATGACTAGAGTTATAGTCGTTGTTGAGTCTCTTGAGTTTCTGAAGCGTTGTGTGCTTTAAAACTTTCTATTATATCTCCATATGTTATGTACGAGACTTTTTGGAATTATGTTGTATAACAGCAATAGGTAGTCGGGATATATATATATATATATATGTCTTATTCATATTTGACATGTTGTTTAGAATTTTTTATGGTGTTGGATGATGCATTTTATGACTTGTTTATTGATTATGAGCGTTGTGTTGATTATATAGATGTAAGCCTTGAGGAAATTATGTTGAATTAGGTTTGTGGTTGATTATTGATAATATTATCAGATTTCCTTGTGGATCCTAGGTTGGTATTAATCGTTATACATCCTTTAAGGTTAAAAGTTGAGTTGGTTGATGGTTGAGATAACTTTTGAATGAGAACAGTAGGTATAAAAATCTTAAACCGGCGTTCATGTTAATCAATTGATGATGTTGATGATATTTTATATATAGTGGAAAGTTGGATTCAAACGTGTTAGTATATAGGTTGTGATCTAACCACGACGTTGATACCATTGAGATGAATAAGTTCCGTAGACTAAATGAAGAATTTGGGGAGATAATTCCGTACTTAGGTTATCTTGATTTAAGACATATATTGCTCAGTTGTATTAAGAAAATGAAACGATTTGGAGGGTCTTATGAGAAATATTTAGATGTCATAGGAGGTGTATGACTATAATTGGGAGTAGCACTTTAAGGTGAACTAAAGATAAGTGGTTGAGTTGTGTATGCTTGAGTGATGAGATGTTGAGATCTATGTTTGAGTTGTTACTTATGTTTTGAGTTGTATATATTATATCGGAAGTAAGCTATACTTGAAAGTTAATAAATAGAAAGATATCTCTACCATGATTAAGATGTACAGTGAGTAAGTTCTTGACGTGGTATGGGTTTATCTGCATTAGTTGAAGCCATTAAGAAAAAGATTTATATTGTAGAGAATAAGCGAGATCAAATATAATTCTCGAGGTATATAGTCTTCGAATTGGTAAAGGGACTTAAATTATTCTTGTGTAAGATAAAGGTGGGTTAACATGTGATATTTGTTTTTCCTTGTGACTTTTTATTTGACTCCTATTTCCACTATGGGCGGGCGTTTATGCCTAGGTTGTTGGGGATGGCCAAGAGATGCGTGGCCGGTAGGCTGCGTACCAGCGGAAGTGGCGATGGTGGCTTGAAGACTATACTTGATCATACTTTTATATTCTTTGGAGTTTACGATTTATGCGTAATAATTATTGTTATCTGAGTTATAAAACAAATTGTTTATGTTGTATGTATATTATTACTTTTTGATTTGTTGTGGTGTTGGATTTAGTTCACCCGATGGAGTTGTGTGCTTTTATTATCACATAAAATGAAGTATTTTATCGTTATCCGTCGTTGGTGACTCTTGTTTATTCGAGGTTGATGGCGGTCCCAGCCTCGATTAAGGGGCCCACAGAGGTCCTTAGGCAATATATCAACAAAAATACACATACATATACATTAACAATTTGGTAAGTTAATTTACACATGTGAGATAATTACTCACCTCAGGCTAACAATAATACTTGCTTTCGTCTAATTAATCAAGTGCCGTTCCCACGCTCAGCTAATCACAAACACCCGAAATGCAATTACTACTTACTACAATCATAATCCCGTTTAAGTTTTTAACTATCCCCAGCTTACAATAATTATAGTTATCAACAACAACTCTGGAGATGGAAATATTACTACATGCGTTTAAGCGACTAATAACACGATAATTCCAACCAACCCAACACAATAAATTTCGGCCCCCTCCCCCTACTGATTCAGCTCTAAACAATTTCTAATCAATCCAACAATCAATTCTAACTAATTAATCCATTCTAACAGCTGTCAAAACCCGGTATTAGTAACTTACAAAATCTATCAACATATCTTCAAATCAACTTCAAAATCACAACTTATACTTCAAAATAACTATATTAAGGTCATAACATCATAATACAATTTAAGAAAATTTGGGAAAAAGTCAACTCCAAAATCAATCACATTTTAAACCCAATCGATTATAATCCTCGAATCACTTAATCCTTGTTTAGATGAAATCTACATGCCATTCAAAGTCCCGAAATTCAAAGTCAGCTAAAAGTCAACTCTTCATAACTTAAGAAAATTCCACGAAGCTAAACTTTTACCTTGGTGTGTAGAAGATGATGAGGGGAGGATGATAAACTGACTTTAAGATCTTGAGCAACAAATGAAGAGATGAAAATGGAAGAAAAAAAAATCTTTCTTCTTGATGGGGGGAGAGTTGCCACTCTCAAACAAGGAAGGGGGTTGGTGGGTTTTTGGATGAAGATAAGAATGATGAGGTGGTGAGATATTTAGGATAGTATAAAGGTCCGTTTGAGTACTCGGTGTTATTTCTCTACTTTTTGACATAAAACTTTTATGAAACGATTTCAAATGTACTAACTCCAGAGACATAAATTACTAATCATCTAATACTAGTCTCGGTATATTGATTTTATTACGAAAGTATTGCTAAAATCTCCGGACGCATGGCCATTATATGCAATATAATTTGTCGCTTTAGGCGTAAGGTTATTTTCATATATTTCTGACACCTTTCATAATATATTCATGTCGGCTCTAATTATTTCTATATTATAACACCACTTAATCATGATAGCGACTCATTACCAACCACGCACCAATCATGATAGCGACTTCATTCTGACCTGGCGCTGATATATATATATAACGTGCAGAACCTTTACCGTTATTCGAAATGCCTTATGTATGTATACATTGCTCGTATATCCCCTAAACACGTGATACAAACATCGCCTGCGTCTCATCCATATCCACTTTTATCATTTTCATACAATGATGATTTAAACCAGCATATAACTTCGATATCATTATTTTTCCCCACTTGCGCGTGTCATTTCATTAAGTATCTCATATCATAAACATCTAAACCATAAAGCTATCGTTTATCAATATCACAATTGATATCGCTTGTCCGTTATAACATGATCACATATTTCTTTAGACAACCATCGTTCCGCCACGGTTTCATGCGTCGGTCATATTCTTCAAGTTATATTATATAATTCACCAATGCCGCTTATTCGTTTATCGCGTTAACATTATTAAAAGCCAACTAACGATATTGGTTGTATCCGTTTTTTAATTCTTTCACGGCTTTCTTGCGTCACTCTTAGGAATCATATTTCCTTTTTATCATTTCGTCTCGACATATTAGAATTCAACATTTCCTTTAATATCTTGATGGTGCCGTCAACAACGGCTTGAAGTTAATATTACCTAGAGCTGACTTCGCTTCTTAATTAAATTATCACCTCTGTTAACTCAAGTTTTACACATGTCGTCTTATATCCTCACCTGATAATTACTTACACGCCGGTTGTGGTCTATATTGAATCAACATAACATTTCTCACATATTAGAGTCATTGTTGGCGTTTCCTTTGTTGTATTCTAATTGTTGTCATTTGACCTCGGCTTTATCATTATGACTCTTTCAAAACCTGTCGGCGTTATCATTTTTGGCTCATGTCGCATGACCATTATACTTCATGGAATCTTATAGTTTACTCAATATAAAATTTTGTACCCGTTTCGCACCATAATTCAGCCTTATAGGGAAATTTGTAAATCTACTCGCCCTTGATTCAATATAATCTTTATCAGCGTCTCTCCCAAATCCGTCAAGCAAGGATCATAAATATGAATTTCTTAGCTCCTCACAGAGTTATGGTTCAACGATCTGTTTTCCTCTGCGTACTTTCCTGGTATTCACAAATCACAATACCTCAAAACTACCAAGGCTCACATTATCCCCGGCTATTATGAGCTCATTCCCATAATTATCCTCTGGCTTATCGGTCTGATACATATATTCTACATGCACAATTAATACTCCATGGCTCCTTTGGGGATTTGTCAACTTTTATCTACTGTTAGTCCATTAATTCTAATCACTCAAACTAACATCAGCGCACCACCATCATTGGTTTCTAACATTTATTCTTTAAACAACTAACTTCGGCTTATGACTTGATATTTCAGCCATGTACTTCTCTTGTGTGAGATCCCAAGACTCATTGATATTCTGCTACTGAATTCCATTAATTTTTCCTACTGTTAGTCCAACTTCCTCCGAACAAGTGGGTATTTCAACTCTTATAATTTAAGGGTATTCCACCTACAACATCATAGGATAATGTCTATAATATTTAGAAACGACTTCGTATCTATTAACTTGATTCAACATCGAAATACTTGCTCACAATCTTTCAGTTGGAACGTTTGATATGTTTTTACTTTACTAGACAACAGTATAATATATCCAAACACCTTGCTCCTCTTATCAGCTTGAATGTCACAGTCATCTATTCTTGACAAAGGAATCAAATCCACACCCTTGATTCATTTATCCTATAACTTATTAAAATATTTATTCAGATCACTCAATCTTACTTTATGAGATTCAACACTTATAACTCTACCCAACTCATCTAGCCTATAATTTCATCTTTCGAATAAATATCCTCATTTGTACATTTTCATACAATAGATTCATCTCCCAAAAATCATCGCTTCCTTTCATTTCTTTCCGACTTCTCTAACAACTAAATTGCATCAATAAATTAGCATTTGATAATCCAACTATTATCACCAAATTTATATCACACACATTTATACTTTACACTTTTCTTGAGAAAATATCCTTCGTCCTAGATTCATTACTCATTTCAACCTAACCTCAATCATGTTCTATAATTCCTTACAATTTTCTCCATTTATCTGACCTTAATAATCATTTCATCCAACTAACATCCTTGTTTCATAAAATTAATCTTTTCTAGTCAATCATTGCTCCAATTTCCATTCCTTAAATATTTTATTTATTGGTATAACTAATCATCTTTTCTCCCTTTCACGGTCGAAATTTCCATCATTCCACTTACTTTCAAGGCAACACTCTACAACTTAAGCAACTAAGAACCTTCATAATGACAATGAAACTATAATATAAATTTTCAACCATTACAACCACTATTCTTTCACAGTATTTTTTCTACTGATATTCTAGATGTACAAACATATTCCAATGTGCCTCTAGATGATTGATAACCTTACTGTGACATCTTAATCGTCGCGACATCTTTTTTTTCATTTCGGCTTATCCTCGATCACTTGAGTATCCATCGAGGATGTAATTTCAATATCAACCTATTCGACACTTATAATATTCTCTTCGTGTCTCATTATTCATATTCAACTTATCCTCAGTCCCACTTAGTATCCATGGACAACATGATTAGATTAACTTATTCTCATATTCACAAGTGATCCATCCTTGTAAATGACTAAGTGAATTCTCGCTCTACACAGCTGCTTACAGGTCCAACTATCATAATTATCACCAACATTCTTCCACCAATTATTTCAAGTGCACAAGGTTTAACTTCAGCGTCTAAGGATCCAACAATCTTACACGTCCGCAGGAATTACCCTTAACACTCTTAGATTTACATAAATACATTAACCTCTTAACAACTCCAAATCCAACATTATAGACTCCTTCCCAACATCTTTTGACATATCTTTTTCTCTCCATAAATTTCCAACATATCCAACTTCAATTCTTATATTCACCTTGACTACTAATCACCTCCTATCTCACGTTAGATCGTAACATTAAATTAAATTAATCACCGATCTTCCCCATGGGGTTCTCGCTTTTTATATAGCTAAACGAAAATCTTTCAGGTGGCATCTTCAACAGTTAACGGTCAACGAAAGAAGGAAAAATCCAGACTCCACAAGAAGACTCAGTTATCGACAACTACTTGACCATCTTAGGCCAGGCTCCCATAACCACACGGGACACCACAAAAAGTGAAACCTAGGATCCGATGCAAAAAATTATACCCGACCATGAGGTGGCCCAAGTTGGGATGCGTCATCAATCACGAACACTAGAGTCGCAATGATGGATATCGACATAAAAGACTTCATTTGATATTAATACTAATTAAACACTTTTGTCCATCGGGATGAACCAACAGCTTTACCACTAAAACACAATATTCATAATCATCGTACAAGTTTGAATAATAAATATAAACATCATAATGACATAATCCCAAAATCCATCATAGTAATAGTACTTAATTCTCATGACTCCTCAAAATAATTTTGAAAACTTCGACAAGAAAACAATATATGAAAAACTCTTGTAGATATCCACAACCACCAGGCTGGCCACCTACGATTATATAATTTCGCCGCCGCAAAAGATGGTGCCGCTACGAGCATCTCCTTGGCTACAAATTCTAGGAGTCCACGAATAAAGGGGTGAGGCTGCGAAGCTCAATGAACTATATGAACCATAACTAATCACGCATATATGCATGTAAACATATAGTCTCAACAATTTATTAGAATCCACCTACCGAAATATCAGGAATAATTAAATAATATCCGATAATCTAATCATATCAAATAATAATCAGCGAATAAATTCTCACCATAGCGGTCAATAACATCAACATGTCATACAACGGCAATAACTCTACTCCGTCTCTAAAGTCTACTCCCTCACAATAGAAAGCAACGTCGGCTCGTTATACACTCCGATGCTTGAGAACAAAATAGTACAAAATCGGCTACCGTTGCTTACTCCGATTAAGCAGGCGACTCAACCTCGAGGGGAGGTATCAACTAACGAGGAATAGAGTTCAACAACAAATCCATCAACGTCATCACGTCATCATATATGACAACCCAGTGTCATGGCGATCATACTCTTGATATAAAACGTCTTGGTCTCGATATCGCATATATAACATATATAACTCATTAGTAAAACTATACAACTTGCATATACACAATATATATGAAAGGTTGTAATAAGCATGATATAAATTCTCACCTCGAAGCCAAGTCAAATATCACAACTTTACTACTCGGAAGCAACTACCGATATCACATACACCTAAAGAACATAATAATAACAATTACTTTTATTTTAGAAACTTTAACTCAATTGGTGAACTACTCTTGAACTTATGCAATTTTATCTCATTTTACAATATACTACTATACCCATTTTAACTTTTGTCTATGTGCAAACTATAATGAATTATATCAAAGTCTAAATTGAATACTCTTGGCAAATCTATTACATAATTAAACTAGAACTAACATATGATTCTATAATCTAGTTTATGTATATTATAAGTAATCAACTTACTACATACTTTAATAAGAATTTAATTAGACAAATTTGGCCTATAACCAACATACTTATATTTAAACCATTAAATATGAACTCTAAATATCATTAATGGATGAATTTAGCTAATTAAAGTAACTTGGCATAATTATAAAACTAGTTATATAACCAATAAAATGATATACTTATACATTTCCTTCTTGAAACTTGATAGAAACTTTAATATTATGATTTAAGAGGAGAATAACAACAAAAGGAAAGAACAATTTTGGGAAAGGGAGGGGAAAGTCACGACACTAATAGAGGAGAAAGGAGGAGAAAATTTGTGTGTGTTCTTTCTTAGTTTTGAAGTAAAATAAGCAAGCACGAGGTGTCTAAGAAGCAATCATGAGGTGTCTAAGAAGCAAGTAGGAGGTGTCTAGCACGAGGTGTCATTTCCTTTCTTAGCTAAGAGGGAGAAAGATGAGTAGTACTTAGCTGCCTTTGAGTTTGTTTAAGTAGAAGCGTACTCGATTTTCTTGAATCATAAAATTCGGGTTATTTCAATACCCTAAATATCTTCCCAATTCTAAAAGGATGGAATTTAATAAAAAAAACTCTTCACTAGCTTCCTTATTGGGACTCCACTTCATATTAAGGACTCGCTTATCCCAGTACATTTTAAACCTCCAATCAATGTACTTTTTCACATTTCAATGATGTATAGGGTAAAAAATAGGAAATCTAATTTTGTTTCAAAAGTTAAAATGCACACTTTAAAATGATAAAATTGATATTGAAAGTAGATTTTAAGGATTTTAATAGGAAAATTGGTATGAATGCTCTTAGAGCACTTAACTTAAAATTTTCCTAAAATCAACTCCCTATAAAACACTTTTTATTTTTAGGGACTTAACTTAAAATTTTATACAAAATTAAATTTTTTATTTTTACACCAGCCTCAACAAATGAGTAGGTGGGTCTTGCAAGAGAATATAGTATGTGGCCCTTACCAGAGTTTCTTGTATACTGGATAGTGGATATTGTATATGCTGGACAGTGGACACAATTGATAATATTAACTACTATATTTATATTTCTACCAACCTTATTTATATTTCGTCAACTACTTTTCATTACATATATGCTTGTGGATAACAACTATATCATATCAACTACAAAGCTCATATTGAAGCTAAAGTTTTTTTCAACATTCTGTAATAATTTTATATTCAACTTTTTTCATTCAAAGTGTTTTCCTCTTTTGAGTCAATGTTTAACATCTTTTCTTCAATTTCCAATAATATAGATGGATTTGTTCTTTGATAATGATCCTAATATTTTATTAGAATCATCTTTAGATGAGAAATGAAAATCACGTTATTAGTTGTTGAAAATGAAAGCGTCAGTCGGAGTTATATCCCAAGAAGAATGGTTATCAATCGTGATTCAATTGAAGGACACAATCGTCTCATTAGAGATTATTTTGCTGAATCCCCAATGTATAACCAAAGAATCATCCCAAGAAAAATGGTTATCAATCGTGATTCAATTAAAAGACACAATTGTCTCATTAGAGATTATTTTGCTAAATTCCCAATGTCTAATTAAAGAATATTTATTGAAGTAAAGATGCGGTAGAAGCACATGAATAATATTTTTGTTCAAGCCAATCACGGTTGGAAAACTTGGTTTTGCCTTCTCTCCATACTGACTTTTAGAATCTTTTATGGGACAGCTGACTTGACCATTAATTATATAAAGGATTGGAAAGTCCACGACAATCAAGAGTATGAATTTTTTGTGCAAAATCCATTATTCATATCTTTGCAAAAGAGTATTTGAGAAGGCCAAATAAAAATGATATTACTAAATTGCTTGCAAAGGCGGAACAATTACCGGGGAATATTCACAGTATTGATTGTATGCATTGGGAATAGAGAGAAATTATCAAACACAATGAGTCGGTGCAGAATTATGCGGAGCCCTTTGATGGTAAGCCAACAATTATTTTAGAAGTTGTCGTTTCATACGATACTTGGAAATGACATGCATTTTTTGGGTTGCAGTTACCCGCTAATGATAATAATGTTTTGGAGATAATACTTTGAGTGTCGACGAGTTTACCCAATGACATGCACCTGAAATGAATTACACTATAAATGGACATGAGTATAACATGGAATATTATTTGTCGGATGGTATATATCCTTCATGGACAACTTTGTAAATCGAACTCTTCTCCAATTAGAGTTAAAAGGAAATATTACACCTTATTACATCTATTTTTCTATTTTTCAACTTTTGTAATTGCGGGATACGGTTAAGTAACAAAAGAACTACGGATTACAATGCCGTCACTGAGCATCTTTCAATTTTGATAGTACATAAATATTTTGCAGGTCGACCAATAATCCTATGACTTTAGCTAAGATTCTTGACAATAAAGGCATTCACTTTGATAGGTAGAAGCAAAAGCACATATACACATAAACTAAGAAACATGTTAATGAACATAAACAACTTAAAATTTTCTCTCTAACCAACATTTACACAACAAAATACTTTTGGAGTCAAGCACGCCCTTATTTATCATAACTACCACATATATACAATATCTGAAATTTAGAGATCGCATACCTTTGAAAGCTAATAGGAATTTTGTTTTACCAACAATCAAGAGATGAAGTTCTCCATTTTGAATATAGTAGAATTAAATTTTCATACTAGATTTATGAACCAACCCTTCATTGTCCTTCAAATGTCTTCGAGAAATAGAAGAATATAGATTGGGGAGAAATTATTTATTTGGATAGATTGAGGAGAAATTATTGATTTGGAGAGATAAATTAATATTTTATTATTGAAGTACAATTTTGAGGAAGGTGCAAAGTTCAAGGCGGGCTTTTGTGGAATTTTTTTTTTGGCCGAACCAATGCTGCAGAATCCATGTTTGGTCAATTTTGCAACTTTTTTCTACTCCCTATTCATTATATGAAGATATGATCAATTTTAAGATGTTTGATGCAGCTGCCCTTAGTACCTTTTAAGTTTAAGCTTCTTTTCTTTTTGCCCCTTGAACTATTGCTATTTTTTTAAGTTGTCCCCTCAAACTATTATCTTTTCAGACGTGCAACTTAACAATCCCTTCATTTCAAATTACCTCCTCTCATTAAATTTGGTGTTAAAATTGATGTAATCTTTTTTTAATATGAAGGTAAATATGGAATTATATATATATATATAAAATTATATATATATATAATTATATATATAATATATCTATATAAGACATTTTGGGGTATTTTTTAAAATAAATTAACAAATTAAAAATTAAAGAAACTCCCTTCCTCAACCCATAGTATCATCTTTAAATTCAGCATCAAACCATTCTTTATGTTTTTTTTGGGGGGGCGGATTAGAGTGTAATAACCAAGAAAAAAAAAATTGGCCATGGTGGGACCTGGAATAGTATAATTTTTTTTCTGATGAGCAATATTATTTGTAAATTATTTGAGCTGGTTACATTATAATTTAGTGGTAGTACAGGGGGAAATTTAGTTGGTTAGATCGTTAGTCGTCGATAACCGATTCGCCTGCTTCAAGGCAGGCGGTTGACTTTAAAGTAGAATCCAAATTCATCCTTATCATCACTATTCACTCAAAATATCACAAATCACTTCATCTTCTTTCCTTTATCTTGGTCAAATTAAGCCCTCCCCTTAAAAAAAAATTTTCATTTTCCATTTCTTCGATTGTCGCCAAACTCAAGATCAAGGTTGTAGAATATTAATTCTCCATCATTCTCTTCTTCGAGTTAAGGTAAGAAATTTCAAGTTCGTTAGATATTTTGGCTTTTGACATAGTTGACTTTAGTTGACTTTTCTATAATGGAATTTTATGATAAATCTTATTGGTTGGGTTCGTGATTTATTTGGAGCGACATGAATTCGTGATTTGTAGATCGTTGAGGACGCATGTCGAGTTGACTTTAGGTTTTCAGTTGACTTTTTATATATATTTTATGACTTTAAATGGTAGAGGTTATATCGACCTTATTATAGTTGTTTTGATGTTAAATTGGTGATTTAAAATTGATTAAAAGTGTTACGTTGGAAAAGTAAAATTCCAAGTTGAGCTATAACTGATATTTCGGAGTATAGATTGTTAATTGCGGACTTGATGATTAGTTAGAATGACTTATAAGTCGATTTAGCCCAGAAAGGATAAGATGGAATTTAGCGGGAATCGATCAATGCAGGTCCGGCCGGGATTAAGTAATTCATAGTTTATCCGCCATGTTAGACTGCTTAGAGATAGTTCCCTCAAGAGTTGAAGGTGTATCTTCTAGAACGCCGTATATAGTAGTAGGTCTTGATTATACTGGGTGTTGTTTGTATGCCGATCGTGGAAAAGGGCGCTACCTTGATTGTCTTTCACAAGGTCATAGAAGCTAGAGGTGAGTGTACTTATCTCACGGTGTTACTTGCCGTGATTTCACCTTTTGATTTGTGATATGCATGTTATTGTGTTATGATTATGAGAATGACGATATGTAATTGTTGTGTTATGTGATTGTGTTTCGTAATTGTTTGCACTTATGATTTCTCGTGGCCTTGTTGGACATTGTGTTTGACTTACGATTGTAGGATGTTTTAAATTGCAGCTGGATATTGTTTGGGAGTAGAGAATAAGCATATAGAGAGGTGATGGTTAGAGTTATCTATGACCTGGAGTATCGTAAGTGACCCTATAGTTGGGATTACTAGGATTAGGGTGACTCTCCTCTCAAGAGGATACGTGACACTATTGGGCCCCTATACTCACTGCATAGCTATGTTTGGCCTTATACCACGGGGTATGGGCTGCGGCGGTATGATCTCTGCTTGATCGCTTTGGCTGCGGTGCATTGTCGGTGTGGCCCTATACTACGCATACGGGTATGACTGCTTTTGATCGCTTTGTCGTAGTATCGTCGGGCGTGGCCCTATACCATCAGATAGCGCGGGTTTGGCCCTATACTACTCAGATAGCCATGGTATGAGTCCTCAGGGATCACTTTGTCGGCATTGTCGATGTGGCCCTATACTCACGGTATATGTGTGCCTTATACTCTCAGTGCTATATTCTTATACTTTGTGTATAAGGCGGTTTTGCCTTATAACGGCGGTATAAGTGCAAGTGTGATTATTGATTAGTCCATTCCTCAGTAGACGGATTGAGACATATGCGCATTAGAGGATGGTATATTGGTGGGGGGAGGAGAGATAGGAGGTTTGATGACTAGAGTTTTAGTCATGGTTGAGTCTATTGTTTTCTTCAAATTGTGTGCTTGCCGAACCTTCTCATATCCTCATGTATTATAAGTGTTTGAGATTTCCGAATTATGTCAGATGACCCGATTAGATAGTCTTTAGTATATTTATATTATTCATATTTGATTATTAAATTATGACTATCTCGTCTGTGATGGCAAGTTCACCCCTGTTGTGCTTCACCTGCCTCATGGCTTACACCTTTTCTGCCATGTAAGTGCATTTTCTACTCAGGCCAGGCCGATAGTATAATACAAGCAGTCATTGAGAGTGTGTTCCGAGGGCTAGGTGAGCACGGGTGAACAGGATCCTCACAAATTTCATTTTTGTTGTGTTGTCAACCAGCCAGCTGTTGTTTGCTTTTTGAAATCTTGCCTTGGCTCAGAGTCATTTTGTATTTAGGATACAAAGACGTGATCATCTCATGGTGGCCTTGCCGGCATTACTTTTCTTTTGGATTATGTTGTGTATATATTTAGGTTGGTCAAAGTTTTATATCAAATTGATGGATTTATAAATTTTAAAACCTGCTTGATTTTGGAAAACTTAATCAGAATCACATTTTGGATGAAACGAAGCTGTATTTTTAAACTCAGCCGCCCATCGGTTTGGTGTACCTTTCGGGTGTTCTGGATTTTAATGACTTCACTGTGGCGGCCACCAAGTGGTCGTTACAGAGTGTTTATTTTATTTGTATATTTATTTTCAAAAGGACACAAAAATCTAATATATATTTCTCCATTTTTATTTGTCGCTTTAGTAATTCTGTACACAGATTAGGAAAATAAAAGTAATCAAAAAGTACATTAAAAATATAGACTGACAATCATTTAAAGTTATATTATTGGTTTCCAATATAATTTCATGAGAAAGAATCAAAAGAAATCGAAATGTAGGAGATAATTTTCTTTGCTAGAATGACAAATATTGTAAAAATAATTTTTTGGGCTAGAAACGACAACAAAAAAACGAAGAGTATACAATTTCACAAATTTTACTATATTAAAAGATTACATTAATTTTAACACCAAACTTATCACAGGGGCACGGAAATGACATAAGAGGCAAAGGTCGGTAAAAGATAAAAGTTTCCGGAAATAACTGGAAAGATAATCGAAGTTCATGAGATAAAGTACTCCTCCGTTTTTATAGTTAACGCTTTAGCCAAATTTTTGTTTTCTTATAGTTGTCGCTTTAGCATAATAAATAGTTTTTTACATTTTCACCGCATTTCGATCATTTTTTCTTGAAACAAACAAATCAACCAGATATTATTTAAATTGATTGTCATTCTACATTTCAAATGTACTTTTTGATTATTTTTTCTTTCCTTAATCTATGTGCAAAGTGCTAAAACGACAACTAAAAAAGAATGAGTATAAAATATCGGTACGATTTGATGAGGTGCGATTGAATTTGGGGTAAAACCGAAAATCAATTTTTGATCTTCAAATTATTGAAACCTCATCGGTTGGAACATCCAATAGTTACTCTAGCAGAATATGTCCATCCCCTACTATTTAGTACTCAACCCCGGTATAGCTCAGTGATTGAGAGCTTTGATTTGGTGTTGTGCCACAATCTGATCGTCTTTTTTAGTAGTCTAGCAGCAATTGATCTTTGATAGGTCGAGTGTGTAGGAGCAAAAAAGGTTTGCAGAATAATGGGTACAGAAGTGGGAGTAGTGGAATGGCATCAGAGACCTCAAAACCCCAAAAACCCAATCGTGTTTTTCGATGTTACAATTGGGAATATTCCAGCTGGCCGCATCAAAATCGAACTCTTCGCTGATATTACCCCCAAAACTGCTGAAAATTTCAGGTCTTTTCATACCCCATATTCATTCATTCTTTTTTTTATAGTTACCATTACAATATTTTTCACGGCCTTGGGATAAGGGATGCTAACTTAACTGCTAGACTATTCGATTATCTCATTCATTAATTATTGTTTAATTAACTTTAATTGCTTCTGTTTTTCGTGGTTTTCTAGGCAGTTCTGCACCGGTGAATACAGGTCAGTTAAAGTTCCATTCTTTTTAATAAATACTCGCTCAATCCCTAATGGTACATTTCGATTGAGTTGAATTAAGGGGAGATAAAATTGTCGTTACTCGTTTGGATAGTAATAAGTGAATACATTATCCAGTTTTGAGGGTGAATGATTTTAAGTTGAACCTAGCTTAGTCAATCTAGTAAATCCATTTTACTAGATAAAACAATTTTTTAGAACCCAAAGGAGGTACATCATGATATATTAACTTAATTTACCTAGATTTTGTCAACAAACAAACGGGCCGTAAAAGATTGTCCAGTTTTGTATTTATTGGTTGACTTATCAAATGCTTGTATTTTTATGTGCTTTACTATTGACATGATAGTTTTGATTCAATTTGAAGTTATGTGTGTATATTAAGGTTACAAAGTTTGTTAATTTTGACATGATGGTTTTGATTCAATTTGAAGTTGTGTGTATATTAAGGTTACAAAGTTTGTTAATTTTGACAAATGGGAAACGAAGTGGACGATCTTTTTGAAATGGACGTTGTAAAAAGATAATGAGTCATTGTGTGATATAGGGTACTATATCAAATGAGCTAGAGTTTATGGGATTAATGGAAGAGATGACCTCACCAACGTATAACTAATTGGATACCTTGTATTCATTTAGCCGATCCGACTAAGTGCAATAAGGCTTTGTTTCGTTCAGTTTGGTTTGTTGTAATGTTGGGTACAAACGAACTTGCTGTCTGCCCCTCTTGAGTAGTTACTTTAGCATTTACATTTACTAAATAGTCAATGTGATTAATTCTCGATTTTTTTTTTAATTTTTGTTTTTTTGTGTGATATCTTATCTTTTGTTTAGAATTTTGTTGTCTTGATTTTGCTTTGGTGGGTTATTGTATAGATGTGTTTGTTGTTATCATTGATAGGAAAGCTGGGTTGCCAGTTGGTTACAAGGGATGTCAGTTTCATAGAGTCATCAAGGATTTCATGATTCAAGCCGGTGATTTTCTTAAGGTGTGTTTTCCCTGCCCTACGATCTAAAATATTTCTGTATGCGATAGTTACGTATAGTTTTCGTCGCCACTTAAGGTGTGCATAATCAAAGCGGGATATGGTCAATAAGTTAGAAGATGCGTTCTTAACATCGCCTATAGTTTTCGTTGAAGTGGAGAACACATCACCTGTGATTTAGTATCTTGGAGATTATGCTGCCTATTGCATTAATGGTTGCAACGCAACAGGGGGGTCCCCAAATGTAGAGGCTGTATCGTTGGTTCTGTATACTTGAATTGTTGGGACTTACAATGATAATTTACCTTCTAATAAGAGGGACTTTAGATGATCATTTCTTTACATGTCACTTGCATAAATTTTTTTCTTAAAACACTGAAGCGAAAAAATGTTGGTCACTTTCTCGTGGATTCTTTATCATGAGTCCTGGCTCAACTAGTTTATCTGGAGCATTTTTTGGAAAGTTGGTTCTGTAGCTCTATTGATTTTGTCATTGAACTTTGATTGCAACACTCAGAACATCCATTGGGTATCTCCCGTGACTATGAGATTGCTATATGATCTTTTTCCGTTCTAGTCCTACATTCAAATTGTATCCTGCTTCCACTAGCATTCAGCTTCATGTTCTTCTGAAGTGATTTTTTAATTAAATGAAGTTGCATAAGAGATTCGTTTTCTCCGACTCTTTTTTGTTAATGTCCTTAGGTAATTAATTCGAATTGACATTCTTAAATTCGAAATTAACTTCCAAAATTATAATCATTTTATATATGTTTGTCGTGGACATCAATTTCTAATAACTGTGTCACCTTTTCCATGTTATTCCCTTCAATTTGTCTTACTATGCAGGGTGATGGTAGTGGATGTGTATCTATATATGGTAGCAAGTTTGAGGATGAAAATTTTATAGCGAAGCACACTGGACCTGGTCTATTGTCAATGGTATTTAATATTTTACCTTGTTGAAACTCCTTTAGTTGTTCTACAGTTTCTGGTTGATTTGTACATCTTGGTCTCCGGCTCTCCACTCTTGTAACTTCTGCATGTCAACTGGTTCAGTCATCTGGAATCCTAAATATTAATGGTAATGGGAAATCTCATGATCACGGTAATGAAGTTAATTATGGAAATTGAATAAAATAAAATGTGAATCAAAATTAATAATTTATTCACATTCCCATTCTATTCCTGAAACACACCCTTAGATTTTTAGATCATTCTTCCCCTTCCCTTATCAGTGTAACGTTTTCTATTTAGCTTGATATTTGAAGTACAGATTTGTAGTGCCAAAGTCGGTTAATTTCCAAACCCATTTAGTCAAATCCTTATATGTTTGGATCATTGTATACCATTTGAGAGTCATCAGCATTCCAACATGTTCTGGGATCATTTTTTCATGCACTGACAAGTATCGTCGTTACTTCTGGCAGGCTAACAGTGGACCAGGTACTAATGGGTGTCAGGTGAGACCTTAAAACATTATCATTCAGTACAACTATTCTCACATTGATATGTCAAACCAGTGGCCAATAATCTCTCTCCCAATTAATGTTGGCCGTATACTAAAACGTTGGTGATATTATAGGGGAATTACTGTCATGATATCACCAAATAGTATGTGGTTACTCTCAACCGATGCATTACCTTGATTGACCCTTCAGTTGTCAATTAAATCTAACCAAAAATATTTTCATGCAGTTCTTTATTTCTTGCGCAAAATCTGACTGGCTTGATAACAAGCATGTTGTCTTCGGGGTATGTTCTCAGCTTTCCCTATATTGATTCTGTGTTACTGAAATCGCAACCTTTTGGATACGTGGTTTTGCGTTTATTTTTGAGTTTAACTTGCTCAAAACTTACATTTTTGTATGTGTGTATATGATTTTGTTGGGCATTAACATAGATTTCTTTTGCTTAATCCAGAGAGTTCTTGGAGACAGTCTGTTGGTTGTCCGCAAAATTGAGAACGTGGCAGTCGGGCCAAATAGTAGGCCGAAATTGGCATGCGTCATATCTGAATGTGGAGAGATGTAGAAGGATAGGCATCGCAGTAGTATTCTGATAAATCAGCATGTTCGATACCCCCACAGGTTCCTGAAGCTTAAGGTTTACATGCACATCATATATCAGACATTGTGTATGCCTGATCTCTTTGTTAACGTAGCCTATAACAAATGCATTTTTCTTTTAAATTGTATTTTAAGAGGATCAATAGTGATTCCTCATTTATTCCATGATGACTCGATTCCCTAACCCTTCGGTTAGGCCGTTAGGGGTGAAAAGCGTATTACCACATTCGTCATATAACGAATGATGTTACCCGAAGTTTGTTTTTATATTTTGTGATCATCGTGGATTAAGTTAGATGCTTCACCCTAGGCCTTTGACGAGCATGGAAAACTCTAATAACTCCATGGAGTTTGGCTCGAAAACTCCACTTGGTGTTTCAAATCGATACACGAACATTAATTTTATACTTGATCGACTTTGAGACATAAATTCGATCAGACTCGAAAATGGTCATACATAATTATTAAATTATAAATGTCTATTATTCCCTCCAATTAATTTTAATTTGACGTTTGTCTTTTTTGAAATTGAATTTTGACTATTAATTATTAATTATTCCTTATTCTAAAAAATATAAAATTTATATAATTGGATTTGTCTTTTAAATGCTTTTATAATATTAATTTTTTAATAATATATTTAAAGAGTAGTCACATCAGTAGCTTATCTCTGACATGTAGAAGAAAATCAATTAAAATGGATTGAAAGTATTAATAATATGTTGAACATTCAATATATATTACATATAAATAATTAAGTATTACATTAGTAATATATATTAACAATATGTATTTGTCACATGAATGCCAAAAGAGCATGAGAATAACAAACCAACAGAAAGAATGTGATGAGAAAAGAGAAAAGTTATGAAATCACAAATTAGTTACAATTAGATTCTTTTTTATGTTACAAGCATTTTCTATATTTTGCAAGTACAAGAAACTATATATATATATAGAATAAACTGAGAATGTAAAAGCTATGAATAAATTGTCTATGTAGTCTCTATTTTCTTCATGTTCTATCTTCTTCTTCTCTAGTTTTCCTTTACTTTCCTGTACTTCCTTCTTTGCTGTTCCAGTAATCCAACCATCTCCAAAGTAAGGTCTTGTAAGAGTAGCTAGTTGCTTATAGTATTAACACATAAAAAATTGAATTTTGTTAATGAAAATGTTCAAATTAAGTCGACATTAAGTAAAACACGAAAAGGGTTCGACTCAACAATATTAATACAAGATTCGAATCGTTCAAAGGCCAACTTCACCCATATGGCCGAGCCATCCCCCTTTATAAAGACAGTTTTGAGTTCGCTTTACAAACCTTCCCCCTTCCCATTTTTACTTAAATTTGTCATATTTCAAGAGAGGTGTTTTGTATTACAAATTGTGATATGTTCATTTAGGTAGAGTTATAATATACTAAAATTTTAAACATTAAAGGAAAAATCTGTTTTTTTTTTTTTCACTTCTTTCTTGGAGTATTTGCTAATGTTTTATCAAATTTAAATATGCTCATTATTGTTTCAATATATAGAAAATAGAAGGGCCAAAGCATCATACATGTTTTATTTTGGTCCTTGTTCGTTCACACATGAATCAAATAAATCCATTCACTCATTATGTTAAAAACTGACATGTATGGTTGTTACCTTTAGCCCAAACAAAAATATCACTGAATTGAGAATATCGAATGGCCTAGTAGTTAGGAGACCTTTCAGCAACTTAAATGTCCTGGATTCGATTCTCATTGTAAGGAGGCGGTGGGTGGATTAAAAAAAAAAAAAAAATAGACCTCAAAAAACAAAAACAAAAATCACTGAAAAAATGACACTTATATTGTCATAATAAATGGATATATTCCTCAAAGATTGTTGAACAGAACTCAAGATTTAAGCATATAATATGAGAAAATGTAGTTGTATATGATAACATCAGGGGTGCCATTTACATGATATCGCCTCAAAAACCTTTGCCTAAGTTGCTAAGTAGATACATAAGACTAATGCATCATGCATGGGAACAAAGCATGAAAAATCATCCAGAAAATTGTTACATTTGAGTTTGATCTGATACAAAAGAATAATCAATGAGGCGACATATGATGAACTACAAATTAACATTACAGTTACACAGACAGCGGCAAAACTATGGAACAGAAGAAGATTTTGGTATTTTGAATTGCTTCTTGAGGAACTGAGACGCCTCTGAGTCACTCCTATGGCATAATACGCGCAACAGTGTCTTGGTATCAGCACCTAACTTGCTGCCACCTCCATGCATTTCCATTTCGCTTGCAGATTTAAGGTCATCGATGAGTTCCCTTGTCTACAGTGCATAATGAATAATTGACAATGAGTGTTGTACAGGTATTAGTTTGGAAAGCACGTAGAATGTGAAATAGCATACTGACCTCACAGCCATGCAACATTATCACCTGGCGAACACGTGCAACTTGATTCTCTACCACTCCCCGAGGAAGGCCATCTCCACCAGATATGAAAAATTCCTGCAAGAGGTAGATTTATGTAAGAGACTACAGTGTTACAATAACAAAATCATGTTTATAGTCTTCAGTTTCCTGTTACTAGAAAAACTGGGCTGGAGTGGACATACAAGCTACTAAAATCAGCACTGACTCTAGGAATTCGGTTGGAAGAGGGCAACTTTTTGATTGATACTGCCATAGGATGAGATGGTCAAGCTCCATCAAACTGGAGACTTGATTCAAATAGCTGAAATCTCTGAAACATAGCACAGATTTGTGCCACATTCTAGTACCATAATCTGTGCCACATTCTAGTACCATAAAATACCATATATGAGATAATTAATGCATGCCCTTCCCTCTTGAATAGTCATCCGTCACATACTGGGATTGTCATGTTATATCTTTAGAAATTATATTCAACTAACCAGTTGGCATTATGGACAAATTTCAATTAAGCAAATAAGGCACTTCAACAAAGAGACATCACTTATACCAATTAAAATGCAAGAGTATTAGTGATGTCACAATGTTGTGAGGCACAGTTATTTTTTTAAAGCCATTTTCTGTTTTCTTTTCTCTTGCACGAGGATCGATACAAATCCATTTACAATGAAGTGATGAACAGAGCCTGGGATTAAGAAAAATCCCATTGGCCACTAGTGTAAGTTAGTTCCTCATTGCCGTCATTTACGCCCCAATCTTCCATTTTGTGATGGTGTTGCCAAAAAGCCTTCTGTTTAAGGACTGAATTGCCCAAGGTACTGCATATTAAAAAGTAGTAGAATGCCTCTACAATGGATGGTTTTGTTAAATGGAAAACAACATTCTAAATAAGAGTCACAACACAAGGTAGTGACATTTGTTATATAGCAGCAGATATCAGACTCATACAGTGGTGTAATATATTGTGAACCTGGTCTCTCTTCTAGATGTCATGTATTTATGAACCAGGAAGAAGTTAATCTCATTTTTCTGAATGTTAATTTCAATGTAAATATTTGGTGAACTAACAGTTGGTTCTGATGATCAAATTATCCAAATTGTAACAATTGTTGTTTCAATAATCAAAACTAACAACTACCAGATTATTGTGGCATCAATCTGCAGTTTTAGAAAAGTTTGATGACATGTTCATTACTTCATTACATACTCAAGGGCAGCATAACTAGAAAATTCAAGCAAGATAGTTATAAAAGCAGGGGAATACCTTTAAAACCTCCAAATCTTCTTCCATTAGTTTAGCATCGCTTGGCAAAAACAGTCGGGATGGACCTCCATCCAACAGGACGCGAAGTAATCCATCCTGGATAATAGAAATACTCAAATAGGTAAAAATATTCGATAAAAGCTAATATGTCAAAACTAGTAGAGGAAAGAGTCCTGACCAGGGAAGCTTGAAGAAACCCCGTCACAACACGATCTCGGAGTGGTTCAACAATGACATCACATAACTGATTTAGTACCTGCATATGTTGACAGAGACTATGCTTCATTGCAGGCTAAAAAATTTGAAGGAAGATTTAATAGGACCAATACAAGCATTCCCTTGCTCTTTCACATTCAGATAAAGAAAATGTAAAGAAACAGAACAGCCACTCAAAATGTTTTGAGATGATACTATCAACAAAAAATCTTTCAACTTCCATCACTAACTTCAGAAAAAGGCTTGGAGATTTTGATACAAGATTGGAACGAGAGAAGTCAGTGATCTATATGCAAGAACCCAGAAATAATACATGGTAGTAGTTATTGAACTGCTTATATGTTTGTTACATTTTTATTAGTATATCAAAATGGGTTTAAAAATCTTGGTGGTCATCCATCAAAATTCCTTGACAAAAATACTTAATACATAACTTTTCATGCTGACTCATTTCAAACCTTTTCTGTGAAACTTATTGAAGGCGCATTGAGTGAAATTTGAACTTTAGTAACTCTATTGCATATTCTATTAAAAGGAATTGTGGTCCTTGGGCTTTGTGCCTCCTTCAAGTCCACACAGAGTATCATTCTATGTCTCTCACTCACTGGGCACAGTCTTTTTGAAAACCATAACTAGCCAATAATAAGCGTAGCGATCGGCGGTAGTGTAGCACTCAGTTTAGCAGTAAATATGATACAGAAACTAGCGGCAAATAGCAATGGCGGCGAAATAGGATTTTGGAGTTCATGGACAGCTAGCGCTATTCTAGCTTTGATACAAACCTACACAGCTTACAGGATGCTATATGGTATTATATTGTCATCTGACATTCAAATGGCACTATGTCAGTCAGGATATTTCCTTGAAATCATTCAGGATTTTATATCCGATGAAATAATACCATTATGAATAGTTACCAAGCTAACAAACTATTACATGTAGCAATATTAATCACATAACATTGTTGAAAAATAGAGCTGACTTCAGCGGATCTACCTAAGACTTCCAGCCTAGACTGGGGGGGAAACCTGGGCGGTATAGATTTCGATAGAATACTCCCCTCAAATCCCAGAATTAGTTTTGTTCCACCTGAAAAGCAATTAAAATTTGCTAGAAAATAGAAATTTCGTAAAAAAGTCCTTGCTTGAAGAAATGAAGCTATACCAGTGAACTTCGCATAGATTCGACTAGGATAAGCTGCATTGATGTCTTTACGGCTTCCATCAAATGAGTCCCTCTGGGCGATTCTTAATTTTTATCCAGGATTGAGTTTTCCTATGTTTTTAAAAGGCTCTTTGAAATAACTTTGAAATAAACTACCAGATAGGCCTTAAGGAAATATAGATATTCAATATGAAAGTGAAATGTTAGATGGCTACCAATTCAGATTGTGAACATAATACAGACCATCGTCCACAATGGCGAAGCTTAGAAGAATTAAAGAGAGACCTTGGCTCCCAGTTTTGAAATTTTAGAATTTTATCCTTCAACTATATAAATAATTTTAAAATATAACATTGACCCCCCCTCAATAATGAAAAAAATCATTCTAAATAGTTGTAATGCTTTCAGCCCCCCTCAATTTCGGTTCAAGCTCCGCCACTGATTAAATAATTTTCTAATTGTTTGTGTACAAGAAACTTGAGGGATTACACTCAACAACACAACACTAACATAAACAATCACTAACAACACCCGTCACATGCAAGTGATGCAACAATGACCAGAAATTATCCATGTTGTTAGCATAGACGAAAGTAAAAGAAGAACTGTTCTACAGAGATCCTCAATAACTATGAAGCAGAATAGGTAATGGGAGGGTTGTCAGTTTTTCTAAATATTCAACAATTTTTGAAGAAAGAATCTGAGGAATTAAAATCGTGTCACTTATAGATATGGTAAGACATTCATTTAAGGCTTCCTTACAGAACAATAAATAATAGATTGTGTCTGGGACCCTGGGTCGTGTTATTTGTTTGGCAATAAATAAATGATCGACTATAAGAATAAGATTACCATGATGGTTCTTCACCGTCACGCTCAAGCCACTGACACTTAGATGACTGACACGCCACTGTAGTGGGAAAAGGATAGATCATTAGTTGCAAATGATAAATCAGTTTAAAAGCAAAAAAATCACATGAAGCTTAACCAGAAGGTGATATGAAGAAGATGTAAGCTAAAGTATAGCAAAATATGGCCAATACAAAGCAGGAGATGAATTTATTGACAGGGTTGATTAAACAAGCAACTGCACATTGAGTAGAGTTGAAGTTTATTTCAATAAAACTCAATATGGGTTTCAGTTTAAAGCAGGTAAAGGAAGTAAATTAATGAAAATGGAGCATCGACAAAATCCTGAGATAATATGTGGTATATTAGAGTTGTACTCACATAAAGGGTATTTAATTGAATGCAAAGTGTGGGAGTTTCCAAAACATTGATATCTGTAGACTTTCGAACTTCTGAAAGCCTTGGATCCTTAAGTGAATCCCTCATTGAATCTCTAAACTCCTTCTTTACAAATGCCTTAATGCCAATCTCCTTTGAGTATCGAGTAAGAATAGGCAAAGGTGGTACTATATCGTCCTTGCTAGCTATAAGACAAACTTAACAGAATCAATATCCACATGAAGAAAAACATTCACACTTGATAATTCTATAAAAGAATCTAGCAAGCAAATGCATTATAGAGTGTGAAGAATCTATTACCATATTCAAAACTACTTAATTTAAGGACATCTATCTTCTATACTATAGTAAGTTCAATTATATGAAATTAAGAGATGAAGCTCGGAACAGTGCCACACAGGAGCAAGGGTTTGGGCCAGTTGGGAGGAAGTTTTTGATGATTTATGATTGAATACTGTAAACAAAATAAGTTTTTGATAATGTGCAAATGAGCTTACATACTTTCTTAACCAGGGGTGTGGGGGTTGGCCCTGGGAGGGGGGGTGTGTTCCTAAGAAAGAACAATTTAAAAGCTAACTTGTCTTCAAGTCGCCAAAAATGAAAACCACCATTTTGTCGCAAAACATATACAGATGAAACATCACATAAAACTTGAAAGAAATCTTACTCGTCTATAATACTACATGTGTCTATCCAATTAAAATTGGTGGTAGCAAGGATATCATGGCAAACAAAGAATGGAGGCTGGAAACAAGGACAACATGATGATGCCAGGACCAAGGGTTGTCATTTGTTATGTAGTACGATGATATGTAATGATTCTAGACTATTGATTTTGTTCTCTAGATTAGTCTTTCCCTATCATCATAAACAACAGAAACTTTGATAAATAAAAGACCTAAACTTAAATAATGAAGCTAACTTAATGCAAGGAGACCTAAAGTTCTTCATAAGGCCACCCAAATAAATATGTGTTGGTGCTTGATGGTATTGACGAGGGCTATCCCAACAACATTGATAAATAAAAGACCTTCCAAATGAGTTAATACGGTACTAACTATCCCCCCTATTACCAACTCGTTTTAGGGTGGACCCCTTGGATTCTTAACAAGGTATCACGAGTCAACCCCCTGCCGCTTTGTTAAGGACACGTGTACACCCTCTTGAGGAACGCGTGTATGAGGGTATTGAGGAGCTATGTCTCACATTAATAGAACAATACCTTCCAGGCGAGTTAATAAGGTTTGCACCACTACCCTACTGCAAATTAATTTAGGTGGAAACCCGTGAATTCTTAAGCGTGCACAATAGAACACAAATGGGAACATACAGAAGACATACCAAGCTTTTCTACAATGTGTTTAGAATACACTTGAAATGCATTGTCAATCCCACGAAAGAGACTATGTAATTCCCCAAATCTCATTGGAACCTTGAGAACGAAAAATTGATCAACCGTCTGCAAAGAGAAATATTACATTCATGAATTATATGATCACAAGATAAGTTCATTAGTGCGACATAAGCATCTAGGAACCTGAGAAGCTACAAACGGCATTAACTCGTTATTTACAAACAGTTTGCTGTAAAATGAACATAAGGTGATTGTTTGATATAATTACAGGAAACTATATATAAGTTCTCTCAGATTTGTTTTTGAGTTTTCCTTCTTATTTTATCTCTCAAGCATACACACCTATAAAAAGCACTGCTAAATTCGAGTACCCCAATCCCTTGGTTAAAATATGGCTAGTTAATCTCCAACTTTTAAACTCATTTTTATTTTGTGTGCACAGATTCCACATTTAAGTGACGACACATTCCCAACATGTTAGCGAGTTGAACCTTAAAAATTCAATTTCAAGGCATTTAGTGCTTCGAATATGGATACAACAAGAAAGATTGGAAACATGGTCCCAGAAGTTGTATGGCTCTATATTGGTAATGGATAAATGGCATGCAAAAAGATACGCTTACCTCCTCAACTATTCTGTAGACTTCAACAATAGAGCTTCCATGCCTTTGTTGGGGTGACACAGGGATCCACCGCTGGAGAGTTTCACTTTGAAATGTCATTACATTCGTATATAACAGTAACAGTGGACCAAAAAAGATAAGACATCGAGCATATAAGGTATATGTTCGGTACACACAAAGAAAAATGGGGAGGATTGAGAATAATTTCATTGCAATCTGAATCAATATCATATTATAGTCGGGTTCATTTTCTCTTTTACCTACCAAACATTAAAAGTTCCATCTTCCTAATTTTACTTCACAATGTGTTAATAATTTATTCTATTAAAAAAGCAAATGGAGGACTACAAAATTAGCAGTTTATAGTGTTTGAAAATGAAAATTTTAATCCCTCCATTTTTAATTGACGTTTTCGGTCTTTGGGGAGAAGCTTTGACCATGAGTAACTTTTTTAGTTATTTGTGAAAAAATACATGAAAATATTTTTGGAAAAAAAAAATTGTATTAATTAGAAGAGGGAATAAAAAGTGAATTATGGTCAAAGCTTCAACATGAAATCCGAAAACATCAATTAAAATTATTGGAGGCAATATTTGTTAACTTAATAGATGGAAAGTATAACATTTTATTTGACAACAGTGATGACACTCGGCATTTTCATGTATCAGGTCATCTCTGCTGTATATATCTACAGGTACAGAGACATGATGCTAAATTCTAGTCAAAGCCTTTCATCTTTCAGGTAATACTTTACAATTCACAAAATTGAAATAGAAGCATGGGTGCATATATGGGGGAAGAAGAAAGGACAGGGAGATCAATCATTACCTCCTGTTGTATAGCTCGCTCAACCCAATTTAGAACCCTTCCAAGTTGTGCATTAACCCACCGCAACACCAATGTTCCAGAAATAGTCTCGATCTAAATGTTTAGAGAAAGGGGAAGCAAAGTTAAATAAGTCATGTTAGTTACGTATCTATAGGGAATAAAAAATATAGAAAAACTGGAGAAACAACAACTTTCAGCTCTTTGTAAAGGGAAAACATAGAATTCAAAAGAAATTGGGTTATCATGCACGCCATTGCATGTAAATGATCACAAAGAACAGGCAAACGATTCTAATATCTTAAGCTAAATAACTCATTGTATATTTGTATTTGGCAAGAAAAATGAAAGATAAAGAACATGATAACGCACCTTGTACATATTCAGTTTCTTGCAGTTTGCTTCTGCACTACCATCCTTACAAGAAGAAGTGATCACCTCTATGACATATTGTTCAAAACTATCAGCAGCCGGGAATACAGACACCACATCTTCAGTTAGATGTTCCACTGCATCTAGGAATGGTTTCTGGATGAATCACATACAACCATGTAACTACATTTTCAAATATAACCATGTCAATAATAATTATGAAGCAACCTGATTCATATCAGCTTACCAACTTCACCCCACAAAGTTTGTGAAGGAGCAACGCTGAGAACGCAGCAGCAGTGCGATGTCTCTGAGATAGGATTGGCATATATATGACAAAATCCTTTTTCAAAAGCTTCTTTGTCTGTTCTGCAAGTAACGCCAAAGGATGCTCGTGGGTTGCATCAGCCATTGCATCAACATCCTGTACTATCTACACCCAGAGTATACAAGTCAATATAAAAAAAATGTTTAAAAGGCTGAAGAAAACTGAAGTCTTTTATTAAAAAGAAAATCATTCTTTATAAAACCTAAATTCATTTTCCTCGTAAGTGTGACAGAATCTCAGAATCGTATAGACCAATTCACCAACTTCCAGTTCACCGATCGCACATATTGTTTACAACGAAACTTGCTGAATTTGTAAGATACAGAAACTGCTGGTTTTGTAAATTACAATACCAGGCAGGGTTTATCAATCTGTATATTTCTGGTAAATTATTACAGTGTACTCACCTAGTACTTGAAGGAATTCATATTCACGTAAGGGCTTTAAACAGTTTTATATGGGCACGGTAAATTTTTAAAAATACATCACAGATTTGTTTCCTTTTCATTTGGTTACATGATTGATACTTACATAATAATAAGAACTACATATTCTTTTAGGGCAGTGGGAATTGGGGCGAGGGGGTGGTGTTGTTGTTGTTGTAGTGGTTACTGGTTAGGCACTCACTTGTAAGGGTAAAGGTCGAGGGTTCAAAATTCGCCGCAAAGTCTAAAGAAAAAAAGGACAACGGGTATGAAAACTACCCTGACAAATATTTGCAATTGGATACTGCTATTGGAATGCTAGTGATCAATATTTACACTAACTTAGTTGACTGCATTATGTATTATCACAGAGTAACAGAAACTGCAGCAGATACCCAATACATGGCCCTGGAAGTCCAGGAGCTTTAGAGAATCAGATGAAACGACGTCATTCTATGCAAAATTTAAAACTCCATATCATGTTCCTTCTCATACCAAGGTGCTGAATGTAGTTCTTTTCTACTTGACATGGAAAATTAGGAAACAAGATTCTTGATGAAAATGGTGGTTTAATCACTTATCACGGCAGTTGGCCAGTATACCATAAAGAACAGATTTGAATAAGATACATCTAAGGAAGAGTACTTTGAAAATGTATTCCTAGTAAACAGATTAAGCGCTAATAGAACACCAAATTCGTAACTACTTATTGATTTTTAACAAGTTCCGTAATACAGTATGTACTAACATTTCTTCAAGAAAATGCCTCTTCTGGCAGTACAATGAAAGGGAAATGGGGAACAGAAAGAGAACTCACCCTTGCAAATGCATATTTAATTGAAGATGAAACATATGACTCAACTTGTTCAGAATCAGTGACCTGTAGAGAGTGCATGGCCTGCATAAAATTTGTATGAATGATTTGAACTTCTATGTTGACAAGATCGGAAGACATAAAGCATTAAGTGTTTCCCAATACATTTTGCTTCAAGAGGAGGGACTGAAGCTTAAAACATCACAGAAGAAAGATAAAAATGAACTTGGTAAATAAATACCATATCAGGTTCTTCAAGAAGCAGCCTTCGAATAACCATTGCAGCAGTTAATGTTTTCTCCATCATTGATCCCTGAATGAGCATTTGCAATAAATGAGAGAAGCAAGGAAATAATATTTACTTCTCTGATCAAAAGGTAGCTTATAAACAATACCTAGCTGTTCCTTTTCTAGTGGCATTTTATCTTTCACCTCTTTGACAAAGGCTAATAATCAAATGCCAAGAGGAGGACATAATAACAGGCCCCACCACATTCACTTTTATAGAATGGCAACCAGGAAGAATAAATTGAAAATTGTATAAAGAAAATGAATTATGCACAGTGAACTTATGGATATGGCATTCATGCATAAGTTGTGAGCTTGCTTTTCAACATGTTTAATATGAGGTGCAGCATGGTTCCATTGTTCATAAGCTTTACAATCGAAAATGAAAAATGAACTCTCAAAGGAAATCTTTTGCATAGATGATTCAAAAAAGATTACAGATTAAATTTCAAATTAGAAAAAAAAAAAAAACTTTCAAGAAGGTTTAGTACTTAAAAACTAATTTCAGTTTAAAACTTCAGAAATCTAGATTAACACTCGGAACTTTGATATTAGGGTAAACATTGCATCCTTCAAGATGTAGGGCAAGACAATGTTAAAGCACTTCATGTAGAACTTAAGTGAATTCGAAGTGTTAAATTGCAGCACAGCTTAGGTATGAGTATGGAAACACAGATCACGCTAGAGCCACTGAAGTTATAGGTTATAACATCTATTACTTATTTGTGAATCAATCCATCACAGCCTTCTTTAAATAGAATACTTCATAGGACAGAAGGTTAAAAAACATACCTCAGTAAAGTTCTGATGATAGTCTCCCAGTCTCTTATCGGCCCATTTTTGAATTGGTACCAAGAAAGACTGTAAGAAAGTCAACTCTACTACACCTTTATCAGTCTCAACTCTGCTAAGCAAGCTCTTCAAGTGCGATCTCTCCTGTGATCCTCGCTGTTCCTTCAGAGGGATCCTATTTAGCTGATCAATGGCATGTTGCAACAATCCTTGCTCACCCGTAATGACAAACTGCAACAAGTTTTAATATCAAGTACTATTTCAGCTTAACAGTCAGCTATACAAAGGCACTTCTTTGAGAAGCAACTCCGCATGTGCACACTGCCAGTAAAATCAAAAGTATTTACCAGTGTACCCAGTTGGACATTGGAGATACAGAAAAAGGCAACAGGTTTTAGAACAACTAGCTTGGAGAAAAACTAGCTCTGCTCACACAGCAAGAACATATTTTCAACAGAACCAGAATAAGAGATCATGATTACGCTACAAGTAGGCCATGGAGCAGTGGTATTCCTAGAAAGTTTAATCACACTTTCTTAGGAAAGAAACATAATTATTTATTTTGAGATACACACCAAATCTGAAACACAAGGTACGACAAGTCCACATGATAGGTGAGCGCCCGAATCACAATCCATTAGACAAAAGACAGCCCTCTATCTTGTTGAATAATCTCCCATGTTATATGGTTCAGACATCTAGCTCCGAACAGTAATAATTCATTTAAGAACCCATCTTAGGATTAGTTAGCTCAGCAGTAACAACCCTCTAGCATATGTGACTCCATATGCAATTCATTTTGAAAATATGACCACAAAAAGAAAGAAAAGAAGATAACGAGGACCAGTCGTTCACCTTGAAAAAATGTATACAGAATAGCAGAAACAGGAATCAATAGCATAGGTGAATGTCTAGCACAACTAACAAGCACCAACTTGTTAATTTATGCGACTCCATATAATGGGAAACCTAGGTACCTGTCGGAATAAAACCCAAGCATAACAAGTATGATGGATAGTTTCTGTGATTCCCAAAATACGCCATGTCGATTTTAAAAGCTCCATAATTTCTTCCACTTCCTGAACATAAAGATGATTTAATCATAAATTCAGATTAACACTAAAAGTTCATTAACAAAAAGTACTAATAACTCCAGTGGTTTAGAGTAAACTTGGTAGATAATTTAAAGACGAAAAATAAAATTCCAAGGTATTACCTTTATGCAGTAAAACAGATTTTACATACATTAGATTAAAAAATAAAATAAGATAACCAAAAGATTCAACCCATATATTTTTTTCAGCAACAATTATTTATATGGGTGTTTCCATGTAGTCAAAATATTTTATGTTCCTTGGCTCTGTCTGATATACGGAATAAATCAAATGGTTCTATACTAAATAAGCTTTATCTATTGTGAAGTGAGATAAAGGTTTGCACATCACTTGGCCAACTCGAAACAGCCTCATGTTAGTGTTGTACTCATCCAATGCCCCTTACCCTAGGCGTGAGCCTCTTCAAAATACTAAAAGCTTGTCATGTTGATGTTGGAATTATTTATGCTGCATTCTCTTAAAACTCGTGTAGACAGGAATAACAGAATAGCATTCAACACTGTGAATCGGTTGGCCGAACCAGTCACAGGAAACTCTCAAACAACTAACGAACTCGTCCCCGATACACCCATCCCATATCCCACTTCTACCTTCTAGGTAGATTGGAAATTGTGTAGTGTCGCATAAATAGAATTGTTAAACACCATAGAATACGAGTACTTCCAATTATAATGAGCTCTATCACTTTTATTTCAAAATACTCTTTAATAATTAAAACATAAAAATAAAATCAAGAATTGGTAGCAATGTCTCAAATTATCATGCATGAGTATACCCCCTAGGTGCCAGATGCATCTAATTGACAAATTCTGTCCCCGGTCCAGTCTCATATCCCAGATCGACCCCTGACACAGGTGACAATTTGCAGAACCATAAAAAGAAAAAAACATTAACAGGCTTTACCAACCTCTGTAAGCTTTCCCTCATCTAAAACATCAAAGACACTGAGCAGCAGTTTCTCATATAATTTGACATTTATATAGTAGCCATCGACAAAGTGGCATACTTCACCGGTCAAGTCACCTCTAGCAGGTCTCTCAGCAAGTGTACTGGAAATCTCTCTGAGTGATCTTAAGCATTCTGTCCTTTGGAGCTCACCAGTTGAGGGTGGTAAGGACTGCCATGAGAAAGCAGAGTAAAATATTTATAGAAAAATTACAAAAGTTTAGAAATATCATGAGGAGATGAGCAATTTCAGCATGGAAAACTGAGTGATACTCAAAATAAAGGGTTCTTAGCAAAACCATCAAGCATGCCCTATTATTAAAAAACTAGAGCGATGATTTTAACCCTTTAAATCAATTGTCTTGACAACAGCACTCCAATCAAATATAACCTTATATTGGCAGTCTGAGAGCGGTTATTGTCAACTGAAATCCAACATAATCAAAAAAGAGTTTATGTCTATTCATTTCCTCAGACTCGTATATTTAACCTTGAAATAGAAGCAAAATAAAATAAAATGAACCTCACTGAAGACCCAATTATCTTCATTTAGAAATTGGGCATTTATATCATGTAAACATATGAGAAAAGAAAGCACAATTAAATAGCACAAAGAAGATCAGTGGCACCATAGAAAATCGATTATTACAATCATAGGAGTCCAATTAGAACAATTATGGCTAACAATGTTGTAAAGCAACAAAACTCGGGGAAAATAGATAAAAGAGAAACCACAGTGGGTTGTAACAATAAATTAATTAGAGTTGGTATAAACATAAAAGAAATAATGACCATTTCCTTCAACCATGTAACTATTTCAATCTCCATATTTTTCCAGTTTCAAAGATATTGACAAGTTTGTAAGATATTACAGGCACAGTTGTGAATAGTGTTTAGCGGTCCGTAGCTGCGAAGCTAGAAAAGTCCACTATTGCGCCTCAATTTACCACGACGCTGTGTAGCGCAACGATACCGCAATGCCTGCTATACCTCTATTCACAACTATGAATTTACAGGGCAACGCATAGATCGGCTAAACAAACACATTGATTCTTTAAAAGGAGAAACCTATTTTGAAAGATGTATTAACTATTAGAGCCGCGTCAAGAATCACAAGGGCCATAACATATTAAAATGGAAGAAATACCTCAGATTCCTCAATCTTCGCCAGAAGGACCCTCAGTTCACTTGCTTTCCGTCCAGATTCCCCAAATCCAACAACAGCGTGATTCACAAGCCCTTCTTCCAACATATTTAACTGAGCTGACACAAATATTTGTTAAATATCATATGTGGATCAGCCATTTTTTTATCCCACTTGAATCTGTAAAATTACAAGTCACATAGCATATATTGCAGAATTGTCAAAAGAATTTCCATGGCAATCTATCCCATACAGATTGTATTAAATCGACTGGAGTTCTGGAAAACAAGCTCAATGTTCAATTTCTTTCAACTTACCAGCTCTCTTAATTCTAACATTGCACAACCTTGATCCCCAACATTATCTAGCAATGTATCCTATACAGGTTGAATTAAATTGACTAGAGTTCTTGAAAACACGTTCAATGTTGAAGTTCTTTCAACTTACCAGCTCTCTTAATTCTAACTCCGTACAACCTTGATCCTCACTCCTATCTAGCAATGTATAACATACAGATTGTATTAAATTGACAATAGTGATGGAAATCACGCTACTTATTTTCAACTTACAAACTCTCTTAAGTCTAACACTGAACAAAATTGATCCCCACCAATATGAAGGGAGGGAGACAGGGAAGACAAAAAGGCAGAGAATGAAAGTGGGGAAGGACAGAAAATAAGAAGAGGATCACAAAGAGTTTCAACCTGTCTCTTTTGCCATTTTATATATGACTTCTTGTCAGAGAACTCTGAACGAGAAATGCAGCATAACAACTCCAATGGTATCAAGAGGCTATCCATCCTTTTCCCACCTTTTCCCACCATGGCATTGAGGAGTCCTTTTCTTGTTCTAATGTCCATCCCCTCAGGTATCTGTATGTACTCAAGATATGAAAAAGTATTAATCGACTCATCTGAAACTTAAAAAATGAGAGATCCACAAGTCACCGAGTGCAAATCTAGTGATACATAGTGGTCAGACATGCAAAAAAAAATAGCATACCTTCTTGTTCAAATTGGAAAAACTTAAACCATGTCAAAACTTACATGACCATTACAAGAAGGGTATCTCAAAACAGAAATTTTTGCAAAATATGAAAAATAGTATACTTGGTGTACACCCTGCATAGTCAATCAATCACGAACTAGCATGATCACTAAGAAATTATTTTTGATATTATGTGCAACATTACAGTGGACTGTCAATCACATGTTCATTACTAAGGAATGATCCTTTCTCTTGATTGAACTTTTTTTCCCTTAATTGTAATGTATGGGACTGTATCAAGCACAGTTAATTGCCACTATTGGGGACCAGTTAGAAACTTTTGTACATTTCTATCTGACTAAATCAAGCATGGACAATTATTGGGGACCAAAGCAACTTAAAAGCGTTCTTCGAGAATTATTTTCAAAATTCATTTGTATCATATCAATATTTGAGGAACAAAAAGCTCAAAGAAGTTGACCATTACTTCCACATTTTTCTTAATTATAGCATCGACCCGATCTATCAAGGTTAAAAAATCTGTCATAAAACTCGATCAATCTTGCACTATGACCTCCGGTGCCCGATTGGCTGCATACTTTGAGCCTAGAGATTCAAAAACGTCACATGTTCTCTCCTTAATTTCAAATTCTCTTTAACATCTTATTTTCACTTATATGTCTTAGAAAATCATAATCTTATCTAGTTACCTCTAATATGGAGCCTTAAGTTGAATGGTACGGAGACAAGTATAGCTAGCACAAAAAGATTTTATTTTCAGCCAGCTCAGAACATTGGACAACGAACTCCTCGTCAAGTTTAAATATTCATTTTCTTATATATTGGACAAGGATGGATCCAAGCACTCCAAAAAACTGAGCATCCTTAAAGAAGAAAATCCCTAGCAATACTGTCAAGCGTATAAAAAAGCAAAGTTAAGGCACAAAAAGATTTACCAAGGGATTGTAAAAATAGTTTCTTCATTGGCTGAAATTTTTTCGTATACCACGCACTTTATAAGAGCAAAATCATAGGGTTTATGAACACAAACCACCATGTATTTGAGCAGTAAGCAATCATTAGAGATACTAAGGTATTCAGGTGTAACTTGAGAGTATTTTAAGGATAACATTAGTGTGCAATGGAAGTTTCAGTCCTTTGGTTGTGTTGATTGTATTATATACTGAAGCAAATAAATATATAAAGTGCAAACAATTATAGTCTGATCTCTCCAACAATTTCTAATTATCCTAAAGTTCTAAATATGTAATAAATAAATAAAATTAAACCAAGCCTCACGATTAAACAAAATCTCTCTATAAAATGACCATACCTCCATTTGAACACGCATTGTCTCTAATATACCAACCAGCCCATGACTTTGCTGAGAAATAGTTGCTGCATTCTCATTCTTACTACTTCTGAGCTTGCTCATCAATCTAGATTTCTTCTCTTTCTTTTTATCTTTAGAAGGCACAATAAGTCCTCTGGACATGGAGATAATAAACCATTAAAAGTCATCCACATTTCATGGGTAACAAAATGTGGATCAAATAAGAAAGAAAGAATACCCAGAAGCTCCAGCAGCTGCAAGAAGAATCTCATAAGCAGTTTCACGAATATCATCATCGGTGATACCTACGAAAATAAATTAAAAGAGGAATCTTCAAGCCACATAACAACATAAAGGAATCTAAAATGTCGTTCACCTTAGGCTACATTCAGCCATTATCATAGAATCCAGAGTTGCTTAGGCCGAGGAAATTAGTACAACAGTACTTGAAATTAATAATTTATTTAGTTACAAAATAAGAACATTCAAGGAATCTAGTAATGGAGGGCAGCACAGTGGTTAAGTTGATTTAACGTTGGGAGTTGACCATTACCACAAATATACTCATTCCAAAGAGCTTGGATAAACAGGTTGTCTTGTAAAATTTAATTTAAGAGTTCATTTAAAACCCCTAAAAGATATAAAATTATAATGCATATAGCTAGATAGTTCAAAAAAGTATTATTCTTGCAAAATTTACACATTACTACTTATCAGCTCTTCAATTAGATAGAAAAAACAAAGAACCCTGACAACAAAATAATGATCGTACCCTGTAAGGTTAAGGACGATAATAGTAGGTAGCCCTAACTACTGAAGCCTGTAGGTGCCTCTATTCAGAAGAGTTATGGATTCTATAAAGGATCCAAGAAGAAAAGAACTTATGGATCAATAAAGGTCCAGTACTGATCTCTTTAAGCTTTTGCAAAATTTTCCCTATCTTTTGGATCCCCCTCTTTCCCTAGAAGTAGGACCCTATGGTACATCAAACTCTACAAAAGCCAGGTGCAAGTATCAGTCTATTGTTGTTCTAAATCTTTTAAGTTCTATTATATTGTTGCCTGAATGTACTTCAAGTTTTCAAAAAATCGAAAGATTATGCAGAAAAGGAATACGAAGCACAAAAAATTCCTCATAATCTCATTGAGAAGCACAAAAAATTCCTCATAAGCTTACTTCAGAAATTTAAGAGGCCCTTAAATGAGGGATGAGCACGAATTTTACCAAATGCGTAATTTTTCATTATTATTATGTATGACTGCAAGCTTCAGGTAAAAAATCTGTAATTCTCAAGATAGAATTAAACCCCCATACATTTGTGTAATATCAGCTAATACTGATTCCTCAACAGTTACATGTGGTTTTGTAAAAGATGCCTAAAAGAACAGATGAAATGTAAACAGTCGAAGAGGTTCAGTATAATTAATAACTGTATGCTTCTACATGCATAATATCTCTTACCTTGAGCCAACAAAATCTATCCAGTTCTTAACATGCATATTTGTATTTACCTGTTCCTAAAGAGGGAAGTAATAGAACAAGATCTGCAGCGTCATTCAAAACTCTTCTGGAATATGTATGGCTATCAATTTCTTCCAAATCATCATCAAAATCGTCAATATCATCTACCGTAAGTTCTTGAACTTGCTTCGAGTTAAATGAAGTGGATTCTGCTACACTTGGCAATTCATCAACTTCTTCAGATTGAAAGGACTGCGAAGGAGATAGGCTCCGCAAAATGGTCGATGGTGCAATGGCAGGGACAGGAGGGGGTGGCCTTCTTGGAGGTGAACCACATGCTTCAGAATTGGTAACCAAAAAGAATTCATCCGTGGAGCCAGCATTATTCTAAAAACACATTTAATACGGGAAAGAGATTAATCAACTTATATTGCAATATTCGAGTACATGTAAAGTTTATCTAAATCAGGATATTACATTTCCAGATGGAAAGGGATGGAGTATTAAAAACAGAAATATATTTGAGGCATTAAAATGGGCAGAAATTAGACCCTCATGCATATATTGAACTTTTAAACAGTCTATAAGTGTGTGCAGCTATGAGCTTGACTTTATAATGGTTGTTTCTTTAAGTTTTCTTTTAATGGAAAACTTTACAAGGAAGGGAGCCGAACACACACTACCTATGCTAAACGAGTTTTACATCAAGAATGCCAATGATAGTAGAACACCTGTTAGCATATTTAAATGCTAAATAATTCAGATAAACAACATGTATGGAAGTGGAGACTAAGCTAGAGAGTAGTTAATGAAATAATCACTCGATAAATCATGCAAAATAAATCTTGGTAATGAATTGTAGTAAGGCAGCATGGTATATAAATAACACTGGAAGTTATTCATAGCGTCCATCATACAAGGCTATCAAAAGGAGTAACACCAAGAAGCACTTAAGACATACTATTAAAGATACTAATATATAATATTACAAAAAGCATAAAAAGTACATACCATATGTGGGAATAAAGTGCTGTCATGATATTCTCTAATTGCCTCAGAAAGTTCAAGCATTCCACCTACATTTTTTTAATAATTATCTTTTTTAAGAAATCGTCTGTTATTTTAATGAAAATAAAATCACTCAAGAAAAATAAATCCGAGTCAGCACCTTTTTTGGCACAATTGAGGACATGATCAACACTAACTTGATCAAGATCCACATCATCCAAAGAAATTGCCCCAGGAGGCATTACCACTTTCTTAACCAAGCTGCCAGATAGAATAAAATTCAAAAGAACACGTCTGTCACGCCTATACCTCTGCAACAGTTCAACCGGGTTCTCCCTGAAAATATTAATTGAATGTTAGTTTCACAATGAAAATTATACAACAGAAGATGCTTTATGTAATTCACCACATGACTAAAAAATGACAATCCAGTGAACAGTTAGGCTTTCGCATTTGAAAATTAAGATGACATTAAGCAACAGGCCAACTTTTAAGTTGCGTCTTCATCAGTTAACCAAAGTCGCTTCCATAGTTGAAATCTGAACTACTTTTTTTCCTCATCCAGATTTTCCATAGCTTACAAGTTTAATATTAGTGCTTCTTGTATATGAAAATCATCATCTTGAAGTCAACTATATATTATTTAGTAGAATGGCTGGAAGTGCTGCCGAATTCTCAATAGACAATATTGGCAATCATCAACTTGAGTCACAAACAATAAGAAAGATGAAGTAAAACAAACAATAATGTTGTTTCTGCAACAAAAAATTTCAATTGCAGCTAGATGTCTAAACAAGGGAGAGGGGGGGGGGGGGATCTAATTTTTCCAATCCACCTCACAGTCTCAAAAAAGGTTTCCCCGTGATAACAGAATCAACACTCTCAATCACTTTTCCCCCTTTTTGGTTTGGGGATAGCACAAAAAATTGATTCAAATTTCAACATGGTTGTTGGGTGCGGTCAGATCCAAACCCGCAGTATGTTTTAAAATCGATACTTTTCATTCGAAAATGCTACAAAAAACATGTCGTGCCTTCTTAAAATCATTAACCAGATAATCAAACCACCTGCCCATATCAGAAGCTTCTTGCTTTCAAGCTTACTAAAAAATTTCAAAATTTACTTTCTGCTTAAGAAATCGCACATTTATAATAGAAACAAACCTCATATTCCATTTTCCCAATTATTTCACTTCTAAACAAGATAATTAAAATTATCGATATTCAATTATATCAACATAAAGCTAAAAATGCAGTCAAAATCAGTCAAGATTCAGTAATGGACAAATGGGCACTTAAAAAAACAATGTAATATTTTCACATTAACACAAAGATTTGACAATAAACATAGCTTTTTTACTCTTCCATATTACAAGCTTTACTAGTACAAATTTCATAAATCTTTTAAAAAAAAATTCATAATTTACTCTATGCTCAAGAAATCCCACATTGATAATACAAACAAACTTCAAATTGCAATTTCATAATCATTTCACTTCTAAATCAAACTAATTAAATAACACATATTCAATTATAACAAAATAAAGAAAAAAATAGTCAAAATCAGTTAAGATTCAGTAATGGACAAATGGACAAATGGACACTTAAAAAAATGTAATATTTTCACTTTAACACAAAGATTTAACTATAAAGATAGAATCTTTACTCATCCATATTAACAACTCAGTAAATTCTGCACCACCTGCAAAAAAAAAATTCAAAATCAATAATAGTAAATGAAGCTTAGATTTGAGTAAACAATTTAACAAATTTGTTTGATTTTTCAGAGCAATTCAGATGGATTAAATGAAGTACCTTGGAGTACAACTACTTTTAAAGTTGAATTTTGAGAAGTTGGATCAAAGAGAAATACTTGGTTATGTACAAATGGGTTGAATGAAGCTTCAATGTTGACAAGGAAAAGGAGAAGGATTTTGTGAAGGAATTCAATGAAATTTAGGCTTATTATTGTTTTAGCCCCCAACGTTTTGATTTTCTATCAAACAACCAATCATTAGCTTTTAATTGTAATTTTGGATAGTTATCCACACAGCCCGCTTATGGGTGACGGCAAAAAATTTACTTTTGAACAGACGTAAATTATTATCGGCCAGTCCGTCGTAGTATCGGGCAAAAAGCACTTTACTAAGACTACATGTATAGCTAGTGAGTATCCCTGGCCCGCGATTTCTATCTCAGTTTCGTTGTATTCAACATTTTGATATTTTGGTCTAGATTTTGGATATTTCGATAGAAATTTTGGGTATTTTGGTCCGAATAATTGGTATTTCAAGTCAGATTTTAGATATTTTCATATCCAAATGTCATATTTGTAGGATTAACAATCTAAATCAAGAATCGGTTAAAAATATCATGTCTGTAGACCGTTAGCCTAACAATGTTAGTATCCCGTCTGCCCTTTGGGTGGTTTCGGTTTACCTGCATCACTAACAAATACCCATGTCTATTACACGATCAACACAACACATATGTCATATAAGTAATGCTTTTTTTATAATGATTTTTTTTGAAAATGTTTTCATAGATTATGGTTTTTTTTTATAAGTAATGCCTTTTTTTTAATAAGTAATGCAAATATTAATTCAAAGTATTCACTACAATTGTTCTCAAGAGAAAACGCACGAGACTAATCCGATCCAAAATATTGTTAATCATTTGAATTGAAAGAGCAAATCAAAATGTCTAACAAGTTCACAAAACATCCAACATCGTTGGATACCAAAATAACTGTCCCCGAGATCTCACCCTTCGGCTGATTGTCAATCTTCGCTTCCTTTCAATCTTTCGAAAGCCTGCCTACCTATACCTGCAATGTAAAATTGTCAAGAATATAATATAGAGTATGATATCTATAATGATTCTGTATAAAACAGGGCTAAACAATGGTTTGACTGAATCGCTGTTGAAATGGACTTCTTGTCAAAATACATACTCTCTTCAATTATTTTTTCCGATTCCCCATGGCAATAATGCTAATTAACCAAATTGATCAGGTCATTGAAATACCAATACATATTTCTTTTGCATTCTTATTACAAGTTCTCAGGCATCGATCATTTTTTAAGGGGATGTTTTTTATTAGTATGGTGGTTTATTTTCCTCACTTAAGTTCAAGAGATTCGATTTTTAGTTGCCAAGCTTCAAAGAAGGTCACTACTTGTTTGATGTATACGTTGGAAATCAATAGTTATCGTTCTACTTATTATGCCCACAAGGAGCAATTGTCAGAAGCCAATTCATTTTACTAATAGCGAACAGGATTATAAACGAAATATTGATTCTGACCACAGAATTGTAATTATCAGTCGGGTTCCTCATGATAATAATCGGGGATTGTGGCCGTATCACAGATCCCATGGCCAATCGCTATAATAAGAATAACGGTCAATTATATTATTATACGGCCGCTATTATCCGAGCGCCTGGGCGTCACACATGCTGGATGTTAATTATATTTCATGTATGAAATTAACTACATTTGTTAAATTGAGAGTCGATTGTAATCAACTAATATTCTCACTCAAATTTACACTGAGCAATGTAAAATATGTAATCGATGAACTCAATTAATTAATCTGGACAATTTTAATTAATTTAATAGTTAGTTGAGCTCGTTAGTAACTCATAGTTATATTATCAACTCGTTAATGTTCAATTTACTTAACGGTTTAGCTCAGATTAAATCCAATGGCTCACAAGATCTCATTGGCTAAATAAATTAACCCTATATAAGTGAATCTTATTATTAGGTTTTCATGAGAAAAAGATGAAACAAAAAACCTAGCCACCTTCTTCATCCATTCCATATGGCCGAAAATTCAAATAGAGAACCGAAAATTCTTCTCGATTTTTCATCCAATTTCTCAGCGCAATGAACCCAAATGCAGGATTCCTCCACACATCTCCTCAGCATGACTAACTGTGAGGCACTACAATCGTAAGGTTTTATGAATCGAATTCATAGAGGAAAAGCTGTGAGATTGCTGATAGGCTTCACTGGAATCTTTTGTTTCTCATTTTATTTACCATAGCTTTTAAATATCTAATCTATCTTCAGATAAATATATGTTTTAATAAAGCTTTTTAAAACTGTTATACATATATTTTTCCAATAGTGGCATTATGAACCTAATTAGGTTATTTTTCATAGACTAAATATATTTAATTGAATATATATGAATACATGTTTAATTAAATTTATGTATATATTTATTAATTTGAATATATTTATGATATATGAAATTTTATGCCATGTATATTTTATGAATGTTCATATCTAAGTACATCAAAATTATATATTTTGATATTTTGATGTTTAGTATAATTAGTTACATATTTTTTATGGGTTTACATTTTAATTGGTTAATTAAATTTTAATTGTAATCGAAAGGGTTAAACTCAAAATTTTCTGAATCGGTTTTTGTTCCAAAAACCTCACGTTACAGAGAAGCTCTCAGAGAAAATTTGGAATTTTTTGAATTTTCTAAGTATTTTTTATGAATTTTCGAAATTATAATGCGCGTTTTTAATAACTAGAAATTGCATAATTAATTCTTCCGTGAATTTATTTTTCTAGAAATTCTATTTATAGATAATTTTAAAAATATTATGAAAAAGGTTTTCTGTGAAAATCAGATTTTTTGGAGTCTTAGAAGCCTTCAAAACGTTTTTTGAAAAAGATTGAATTAAATCATAAAAACTGAAAATTACCATAAAATTGGGACACGAACTTATTGAAAAATTCTATGGATATATGAGTATAAAATACAAATCCATAGATCCGTGGATCTTAAATCTCTACTACATTATTAAACAAATACACATAATTACAAATGTAATGAACAGAAAGATTTACAATGCAAATGGAGAATTCCATCAAAATCAACACGCCCAAATCTACAACGTGAATCAATTCCTCCTTGTTAAATATCAATCATATGATATTCTAGTCAGTCCACGCTAAGAGGGTCAATCAAGAACCCATTTACGCTTAGTAAACAAGGTGTTGAACAAAACCAAAAAACCTAAGAAAACTTCTTGAGAATTTCGCCAAAGGGCGGCTACTTTAGGGTTTTTAGGAAAAAGATTTTCTCTTAATTATGTCATGAAAAACTCTAAAGCTGGCTTATATAAGTGCGCTAGGTTAAATAAGCCCGGAGCAAGCAGAATCTGCTAAGATAATACTCAAGAATCTTATTAGTTTTGTTAATTAATGAGTTGTTAATGAGTCGAACTATTTAATTAGCTTAATTAAATAGTAACGAGTCAATATCAATAATCTTCAAGTTATTGATAACATTTGTAAATTATCAACCAATTAAATAACTATTTAATCGATTCTATTTGTTCAATAGATATTCTACATAAACAGACCTTGTAACAGGAAATACATTTCTCAATTATAATAGTTTCTTTTAATTTCATATAAATATAACTCAACGGGCCACTATATTTCTGACCTTCTGTGCTCGAGATAGTAAGCTTTTACAATAATAACACTGACCAATTACTATTATAACGATTAACGTAGTTAAGATCTAAGAATCAGTCATATAACTTTAAATTATCAATGTAGAACCACACTAGTAATATTACACAATTAAGTTGAACACTAGTCTGAGAATCACATTAAACCTAACCTGTAAATGAATCGATACACAATCGTCAACTAAGATAATAAACGGAATCACACTTTACCGATTTCAAATGTAACTCACGGGAAATAAGCATTGATGGCCCGCCACCAAATGGGAGCTAGCCTCTGCTGCCCCGGAAGGCATTTTGCCCCCTCAGAAAGCGGAGGCAAATGCTGTCTATAGTGTAAATCGTTATCCAATCGCCGCCATCTGCTGCTGTAGCTCATAGCCTGACAACCTTGAGGGGGTGGGGGTGAATAAGGTTTTGCTGTTATTAACTTTTCGAGTTTAAATTTAATAACTAATCTAATAAAAAGGAATATTGACAGATCAATAAAATTTTCAATCACCTAAGCTCGAAAATGATTAGTCAATAATATAAATAATCAAATTGATTGAAGAATAAAATAAGAATACTAGAAAAGAAGAGTAAGGAAAGAATTACGATACACAATTTTAACGAGCTTCGTTCCCATCGCCGACCGGCTTTCCAACCTCGATTTTGGCAAAGATAACTAGTTTCAAGAACGCTGATTACACACAAGCAACTTCTCCTGCTATTACTTCAAACACCTAGCTTCCAACTAAGTGACCCAAGCCACTCCTCTAAGGATTTCAACTCCTAATCAACCTAGATTAGAACCCAAGAACACACACTCCTCGTGATTTCACTCTACTAGTCAACCTGTAATAGCAACCTCCTATACTTCCTTAGATTTCAATTAATACACAAAGGATCGTAAAATGTAATTTCACACAACTAGGAAACTCTACAAAAAGATAATGATTTAATTAAATGTAGAGTTATTAGACTTTTGCCTTTGATTTGCAAATGAATCAATGCTCGTAAAATTAGGTAAAAAAAAGGATTTGCAAAAGTATCGTGCTTTGAAAAGCAAGAGGTTTATATAAAGGTACAAAATACGAAATTTAAAAGAGTTTCAGATTTGACTCCCATCGGCATCTGGGGTCTCTGGCGATTCCCTCGGCGGGCCAAGTGCAACGCCTATAAGCTCGCCTCGTAAAATCTCTATCGAGGTCTCGGTCTGAATATCGGACCCCTATCGAGACTGTGGGGTCTCAAGAGGTCTTCGATCATCGGGACCAGGAACCTCCTCGGGCCGAGGTCCCCTCATGGTCTGGTTCTCTTCCAAAATAAGATCGCCTGTACCCAATTCTAAAACGAAATGACACACACAGCCATTTGTACGAGACTTAACCATGAACCACACCCAGTATTTAGGATTAGAAACTGACTATCAATTTAAACACAATAGATTAAATAGCAAAAGCCACATTCATATTTAAAACGGCCACAATATACTAGAGTGTAGAGTTTCGCAACTACTTATGAATGCAATAAAGAACACGAAGCCCTTTGAAAGGTTTGGCGTTTGATAGACTATCCATGAGCCTCCGAATATCCCGATCAACATTTTAAGCGCTGGGAAGACATTAAAGAATAAACTAAATACATGTTCACTTGAAAACGGATTAGTTCGATGAACAATTTGTTATTCAAAAATAGGTTTGAATGGAATACCATTATTCAACAAACTCCCCTTTGACGATAAATAAATTGACTTACATGCTGAAAGGGGAAAGAATATAAGACAAAAAGCAACACTTCAACATAAGATTCAAGGCTTTCTTATTAAATAAACCATAATAACTAGCTGATGACATATCAATGAAGCGCAAAATAATAGTAGCGGTAAGAGATAGATACCAACACCAACAAGCTATTATAAGAAAGAAAACATCCACCAAGATATCATAAGAAAACCATAGCAAACTAAAGTTTGGGCATAATAACAAGCATAAGTCTACTACATCTCCCTTGAGACCATCACAAAAAGTACAAACAAGGAATAAATAAACAAGGCATAAAACAAAGCAAAAAACAAGAATTAAAAAGGTCCAGCCATCAAAAACTCTTTAGTTTATCTTTGACTCAGTCACTTTGTCAAGAAATCCTGCCATTCGCCTCTACCACTATTATCACCACATTATAATCTTCAAGCCCAATCTCCTGAGAAGAAGTAGTCGGATGCTAAGTAGATGCTGGATGTGTACTGCATTCGCAACCCCTGTATCCCTCAACTCCTCGGCCTCACTACCTAATGCACTAAATATTGTCAGCCTTCATCTTCTCATTAGAATTTCCAAAACAAGAAAAGAAATTTCATAATCCTTTTACAGTCCTTAGCTTTGTTTTCCTTGAGAAGAGTTTCTTGACCTTTCATAAGAAGCACTTGGATTATCCTCTATAGTGCTGTTGCCTCCGTGCAATCCTTCATTGCTTCCAGTGTCGTGTCTCTCAAACATCTTACTCCGCCTCATTTATGAGCCTCCTTTCATTATCGCCATCATCACCCTCTCTCCATCAAGACTTCATCATCCCTCTATCCTCATTTAAGTCCCCATCATCAACATCTTCATCATCCAAAATACGGGTCCTCCAAGTCATCAACTTCCCTAAACCATTTCCTCCCCATCAGCGGTTGGGGATTGCTCTTCTACCCTCCTTGAGCCACCTTTGCCTCCCACTTCCACCAAAGACTAAGCATTATGTAGGATAAGCAACGGTACACGCCCCAGTAGCCTTTTGGTAATCCTAAGGTGCCCCTATCAATGGTATACCCTAGCACTCTATCTCCCCAAGACTCATTATATGTGTAACGAAAGATCCCATACTAAGAGTTGGCCGCTTTAGTATCGGGCCATGAGCCGATTTACGTTGGAAAGCAATGATCTAAGATTGATAATGTCATGGGCAAAATAGAAGGTCAATGAATTTACAACTTACTCGATTACATCTTAAGTAACCCACAGAAGGACTCTCACAAACACGATTGGCAAATCTGCCTCCCCAAGCAGACAAATGTAAACACGGCAAAGTATCAGACCACCCTTTCTTCAAGCACCCATTTCTAAACCCTCCTACCATTATTATTCAACATTGCCATATTACCACTAACTTGTCCACTGAGGCCACACATCTACCGTGAGATAACTAGCAAAAACCAATATGACAACCTAAAGTCCTTCTGTATTCTCTCATCTTATATTCAACGACTCTATCATTAAACCTGCAACTTAATATTGAGATTATCATACAGAGTGTGAATGATAATACGCTCAGAAAAGTAAACCCAATCCGGAAAGATGTCGTAGGACTTACCCAGAAATTTCTCCCATTTTTGAAATTTGACCAACTCCCAGAATGTAGTCCCTTCCAAGTCTCCTCCATCATAGTAATACCCGTCAAGAATGTTGGGCTTCCCAATTCTTCCACTTTTTCCTCCTCTAGAAAGCAATGGATTCACATTGTCACTTGATTGTGATTTGAGGAACTTCCACCTCGAGCAAAGAAGAACAACTCTGGCTGTAAGTATTTAGGATTTTGTGTTCTTGCCCCTTTTAGTTGGTTCGAAGGATTCGAGGCCATTTTTAGATTAAATTTGGAATAAGTATAGTGTGTTTGGGTTTGTAGTGAAGGAAATGTAGTGAATTTTGAGTGATAAAATGGTGAATCTTTTGATAAGTTATTGAAGGAAGCGGCTGAGCGCGGCATGGTATTGTGTGGTCGGTAGATTCGGGGAAATTCAGGTCAAATCAAGGAGAAATCGGGCTGATGTGTAATTATAGAGTCAACACAGACCCATCGACCTCGGGGTCTCGATGAGGTCTCAAGGAGGCAATGCGTTATTATCTCCTCGCCATCGAGACCTATTCGAGAGGAATGGGCTACGAATAAAACGGGTCATTTTATCAGATCAGACTCATCGAAAAGTTATTAGAAAGCGGGGGTCTCGAAGGGGTCTCATGACCAAAGCCGAGGCACCTTTTCTCCACGCCCATCGAGACCTTCATCGACAGGGGGTTACGAATGGGTCTCGCGAAAAACCAACAATAATTCACAATACATTTACCAAACATCCACAACGCCCAACAATAATCCCCAAACATCCACAATACTCCACAATATCACCCAAAAACAACCCGACACACATCCAATCGAAGCAAATATCCACAATATCACACAACCAATATCTCAACCCCGAGGCATAAATCCATATAATTCCTCCATATTCACTAGCATCCCCAATTAAATCAACTTCCATGTTAAACTATTTCGGATAATTTATTATTTCATGACCATCCCTAATTAACAAAATTGACATAATTCTAAAAACACAGTACGATACAATTTAAAGGCATAAAAGACATGAGAAGATAAAAATTTACTAGAAAGATCAAGCATCCCCACTGTACGCCTTTAATGCAAGGTTAAATTGATCCTTCAGTAGCCAAGTTCATGGCATGTCCTAAGGTGATCATTCGTCTCCACGAACTCGGTAGAGACAATGTTCCCTTTTTGCATAATGGTCCCCGATGAAGTGACGACGGATTTCAATGTGCTTGGTCTTTGAATGTTGCAATCAGATTCTGGCAGGCAATATTGACATAAATGCTGTGTTGTCACATAACACCGAACTCTGACTTACTCGATCCCGGAATCTTCCAAAGTTTGTTCTATCCAAAGCACCTGAAAGAACACAATTTCCAGAATCACATATTCGCCTCCACATGACAATGCAACAATTATTTTGCTTCTTGCTTGACCAAGAGGAGGCTATGTCCTATGAAGATGCCAAGTCCCGCTTAGTGCTCTTTTCTGTATCAAGAACTCCGCAAAACTGTGATCCGGAGAGAGCCCACAAGATCAAAATTCTTGCTCATCGGATACCAAAGCCCATAATCAATTGTCTCCTTCTACTGCATCAATGATCCTTTAACTTAAGATGAGACTTTGGGACATCGCTAAACGAAAGCACACAAGCAAACAACAAACATAATATCTAGTCTATGTAAGAGCAAAGAAGACTACCAATCATACCTCGATATTTTGTCTCATCATAATTTGTACCTTGCTCATCCTTGTCTGCTTAGTTGATGTAGACATGGAGTTCCATCACCTTGCATCTTCCATCCCGACCTCCCTTTAAGTGAGCCTTCGAGAACTTGCTTTGACTAACGTACATCCCGCCATCCATCTTCGCTTCCACTGAGTCCGAGAAATTGGTTCAATCTCGCCCATCATGCTCATCCCTTTAACTACTTGTCATCATTTCGCAAATTCCCTCCCACATATTGTTCTTTGGTTTTATGGAAAAGCGTGGAATCGAAGCCTTTCAAAACCATTCATAAATTAAACGTGGTGTGCTTAACCTCTCATACTACTAAGCTCTAGGTGCTTGTTTTAAACCGTAAAGGGCTTTATCTAGTTTAAAACTTGATGAGGATACTCAGATTCAAAACCCATGGTTGTTTACAAAAACTTCCTCATCCAAAAACCATTTAGAAAAGCGCTTTTGACATCCATTCAAAGTAGCTTGAAATCCATGTGACTACTTAAGGCTGTAATAATACGAATGGATTCCAACTCTGAACAATCGGAGCAAAAGTTTCATCAAAGTCAAATTCCTTCTGACTTGATTATAACCTCGAATAACAAGATTTAATTTTTATTTACTAAAACAACACCGTTTCAATTAAGTTTATTTCCTCTCAAACCCATTTTGTCCTGTAATAATGGTTTTATTAAGGTTTTTCAATCTGGCCAAACTTTATCTTCTTCAAATTGTTCAAGTTCTTTTGGTATAGATAAAATCCAACTGATCCCCTAGAGCTTGTTTGCATATTATTAAGAGGTACTACATGAGATATATTAAGCACTATAAGGCAACATTATTTGGCCGAGATCGAGTAGTTACTCCCTTCGAGATCACGAGAACGAGATCCGGGATGGATTCTTGACATCCTCGCCTCCCTAGGTAGATCTTCATGTGTTCTACTTCATGGAGAGCACTATCCATCTTGGCGGCTCTCGGCGATTATTTGTTTTCCCCACAGTCACGCCAGCTTTCCTGTTGGAGCATATATACTCTGCTTCGAGGCCCAATGGGCATCTTTTGAGAATTCCTTTGTCCACATTGCTACTCTAATGAATCATCCTCATCTAATATAACCTTCTCAACAAACGGATTAGATTCACCAAAGCACATGAATAGATTCTTGCACGATTGATCCTTCTTATTATAGACGATATATGCTTTACTAGTTTTATTAATAAATTCAAGAAAGATTGGCTTTCATTAGATTTAGTATCGAATTTTCACCCATCTTTGGTGTTAAGAAGTCATAGCATTTACATCCAAAGACTTTAAAATAATCAATACGAGGGATCTTTACAATACCAAAGCTCGTAAGGAGTTTTGTCAAGAATAAAGTTCATGAAGCCCGGCCGATAGTGTAACACGCGGTGTCCACGACATGTCCCCAAAAATATTTTGGTAAAGCTTGTGCCTATTCAATACGGTACGTACTCATTTCTTGAATAGTCCTATTCTTTTCGCTTCCACAACTCCATTTGTCAGGTGTTCTTGAAATAAAAAAGTTATGTTGATCCATTACCCCACAAACTCCTTGAACTCCTCATTTTCGAACTCATCACTTTTATAGCTTTGATTTTGAATCCCTTTCATTCATGAGCTTACTACACAACTTAGCAAACTCTTTGAAAAGCATCACTAGTACACTACCCAAGTAAATCTTACATAGTAATCATTCATAATAACAAATATTATATTTTAATTCCACTCAAATCTCAACATCCATTTTACCGAACAAATCCATATGTAAATAACAAATCGCTAATAATGGTTTGATTTAACAAGATTTATAGGTTTTAAACAAAGATTTATGCATTTTACCAAGTCAACATATGCATCGCAAAGTTTAACCTTTTTATATGTGAGATTAGGTAAACCTTTTACATGTGAGTGTTTATGCAATTTAGATAACATTTCATAAAGCTAGCATTTACCCAACTGGCCGATGCCATAACTCACATCAATAATACGAATCATATTCATGCAAATATTACTAGCTCTTCAACCGAATCAAAGCAATATAATACACATTATTCAATCGATAGCTACAATACGCATAACAAATGAAGATGAAGCATTTGAAATAACATAATTCTATGTTTAGAAAATTTAACCTCATAATCATTTTCTACATAATCAAGCTCAGACTTAGCAAATTAAACTTACGCCATCACAGTATTTTTAATCTTAAACAACTTTTTTACCAATAATTTTTACTCTGTGGATTTTGGCGGTTTCTGTTGTTAGCGAACTTTACATTTCCAACCGCCTTTGTTATTGCCTTTAAGAAGAGCTGAGATCTCCGCCACATGGCCTCTCGAGCATCCGCTATCCACCACCATCCAAATGTTTTCTTCACGGACGAGCGCCCTCCTACAACACAAAGCCAATTTCTCATTCGAGGTACCTAATGATTTTGGGTCCTGGGGTTGGTGTTAGCATTGGATTTCTACAATCCATTTCCTTGGCCTTAGAGACTCGGGGATTACAGCGCAGCTTCCATTCTCTTTACTAACCTTGAACGACATCTGTGGAAGACTCGGTTTCCCTTTTCACAATGTCGCAAAGTTGAAACGCGGTCTTACAAACTTGGATACCGGATTTACGTAAGAACATTAAAGCCATAGAGTTATCATTTGAATAGCCTAACCCCTTTTGTCGGGTCGGATAACGCTGACAGAACGACCCGCCCTGCTGGCACCCCGAGGTCAGGGACCGCCACCAACTCCGTATAGTCGAGTCACCAACGACGGATAACAATAAAAAATGACTTCTTTCTTACACTTCATAAATAAACAATATAACTCCTGGCCCATCGGGTGAACTAAATCCAATAGTACAAATAAATATCAAAATCATAATATAAATACATACATCAAACAATTTGTTATACAACTCGAAATAATAATACAATTATATACGTAAACTTCAAGAAGATAAAGGTATGACTGCTGGTGGGCCTCTCTGCCACATCGCTTGTATCTCATGGTGGCATCAGCAATTTTACTCGGCCAATGCATACCGGTCATTCCCTGAAATAAATCAGTAATTTAAACGCCCACCCATAGGAAAATAGGAAGTCAATGAAGTTTGAGTGAAATAAATATCAGCTGTGGTTAACCTACTTGCCTGCATTTAGTGTGTTAATAATACACACTTGTATTCCTCACCTATTCAGAGACTATTATGTACCCTAAGAGTATTATTTCATAGGTTACTCAGCCACAAAAATAAAACTCTCTTATTGGCTTCTCTAACTAACAATCGATAACCCACACTACGCCAACAACTTACCTTACAAAGTGATACACCTTAATTACAAGAGGTATTTCATTCATATCTTTCCAAGTATATTAATTCTAATATAATATATAATTCTAAACACACAATAACTTAAAACATATATCTTAACCTCTCATAACTCACATATACAACTCAAATTTCTCCCATCTTTAGTTCTACTTTAAAGTACTACTCCAATTTACAATCATAATTCTCCTATGACAACTAATGTTCCTCATAAGATCTTCGAATATATGCATTCCTTAATATTAGATCGAGCAATAATCTTTACATCTTCAGATAACCTAAGTACGTATTTATCTTCCCAATTCTCCATTTAGTATACGGAACTTATTTCACCCTTAACGGTATCAGTCATGTTGATTTCAAGACTTATATTCTGTTAATATTTGAATCCATTTTCCACCATATATATAAAATATCAATAACATCACGAAGGAGCCAGTACAAACTTTAGTTTATATTTCTCAGCTTCCTAATGTTCTTGGTCTCCAGTGTATCTCATCCATTAGCCACTTAAGATATATATAACATATCTAACAAAAGACAAGAATGCCAAGGCTACAACCGAAAGTAAATACCGATTCCGAATAAAAAATAGTCACGGCGGCGTCGACGCTTTAAAACGGCAGATAACTATCAAAGCACTGGTTACAAGACAACAACAAGATCGTGAATAGTCATCAGAGTCAAATATGAATAAAATACGAGGCTGTGATTATCGATAAAGTCATGTCAACATAATTCATCAAGTCTCGACATAACACATGAATATATATAATAGGTTCCGATAAGCACACAATCACCCAAATGAAATCATGTAGACTCAACATCGACTATAACTAGTCATCACCTTCTATCTCTCTATATCCCCACAAGTATACTAACCTCTAACGCGCGTATACTCAACTGCCTACCCAGGAACGGATCAATCAAGCATTAAACACCGCCTCTTATACCAAGTATAAGGCCAAACCGCACGCTTATACCGTAGTGATAAAAATACATCGATAATGCACAATAAACAAAGTGATCAAAAGACTCACAATCAGCTTCATACCGTAGTATAAGGCCAAACCGCACGCCTATACCGTAGTGAGATGTACTACATCGACAATGCACACAAAGAAAGCGATCAAAGAGAGTCATACCGCGACGCTATATACCGAGTATAAGGGTTAAACCGCACGCTTATACCGTGAGTATGTAGCCACACTGGCTAATGCACAAAGAAAAGCGATCAAAAGACTCATACTCGCACTTATACCGTAGAGGGTGGCCAAACTGTACGCTATACCTCGTAGTATAGGCTACACGACAACGCATACAAAGAAAGTGATCAAAAGACTCATACTCGCGACGCGCTTATACTGGGAGATAGGGGCTAAACCGCACGCTATACCGTAGATAGCTACATCGACAATGCACATAGCAGCCGATCAAAGAGAAATATACTCAGACGCTATACTGTGCATAGTGGCCAAACCGACGCTTAGTACCGTAGATGTGGCCAATAGCTACATATCCTCGCACAAGGAGAGTCACCCAATCCTAGTAATCCCAACTATGTGGTCACCCCTCGATACTCAAGGCTCTTAAATCCTACGACAACTCCAAACAAACTACTCCACTCCCAAATGGTGACATGTAAAGACACAATTAAACATCCTACAATCAGAACTACAATCACGATAAGGTTACATATGAATACCACAAGTTTGGTTAAAGCCACATAAATACTACGCGCCGATAAGGCTACATAGTCATCATAATTAAACACATGGGCGCTATATAACCACAAGTGCCGCCAAGGCCACATAAGCAAATACCATTAAGTGCCGATGCGCCACATAAATGCTACAAAAGGCCAAGTGCCATGTAATACGGTAAATATAAGTTGGGGAGTCAGTTTATCATTTACTCAAACTAAATTTTATCAATGTCAGTAATAGAATCACATAATCATATTATTAGGCTCACAATCTGCATAACCATTACATGTATACCATTCCCACGTAATCATATCATCAAGGCCGACATATACACCATTCACATAATTATATTACAAAGACCAGACACCCTTACACATAATTATATTATAAGGAGGTGTACACCATTTAAAAGAAGTACATAAGGTAATACACGAGATAAGTACTCTCACCTCCTCGCTAGAAGCTACCGCAAAAACCTTCGCAAAAGACAAATCAAGGTAATCGCTTTTCACGATCAACGCATCAAAATACCTAGAAGTATGATCAAACCTATTACTTATACCGGCTCTAGAGGATATGATACAACCAATTTTAGACTATTTCAAAACGGTTCAACTGACGGATAAATCATATCTAATTATAATCCCATCGGACACAACACAATCGATCCCCGCTTAAATTCCATCTTAATACTTTCACTACAAATCAACTTATAAGTCATATTCCACTAATCATCAAGTCCATAATTAATAATCTATGTCCAAATATCAATTATAACTCAACTTGAAATTTCACTTTTCAACATAACAATCTCTTTTAATAAATTTTAAATCGCTTAATAATTTAACATCATAACAATCATGTTAAGGTCCTAATGTAACCTCCTACATTTAAAGTTTTATAAAAATATCTACATAAAAACAACTGAAACCCTAAAGTCAACTCCTAATTCATAACGCCCCAAACGAAAGCTCTAAATCGTTTAATTCATCATATACACGCTGTTAACCCATAACCAACTTAACATTTATCATAAAATTCAATTATGTAAAAGTCAACCAAAAGTCAACTATCTCAAAACCCAAGAACATCTCGAAAGACTTGAAATTTCTTACCTTAACTCAAGAGAAACGACAAGAGAACAATATCTACAAACGGTTTGAAGCTCGAGTTTACAATTGAAGAGAGAATGGAAAGAAATGTTCATGGGGAAAAGAGGGAGCATTTTCGCCATAATGCATGGTTATTAAAGATGTGAAGTTGTCTTGTGGACGATGCTGAGGATATGTATGAATAGATATTTAAGAAAACTCGAGTCCCGCTCGCTCTCTGCTAATTCTCCGCTTATCACTTAAATCTCCACGAACCCGATTTCAAAGATAAAATTCTTCCATGGCAAACACTAATAGATTATAAATGAAATTGCCTGTAATTTTAATAGATTTAATATCATCATCGAAAAAAATTATACTATTCCCGGTCCAACCGCCGACCAAATTTTTTTTTTTTCAGAATCTAAGATGCTACTGAGTTTCAAGACTCTCATCCAACTGGTTTGTTCTCAAGGAATATGTTGAGTGATTTCTTGAGTTCTATGCTTAACTCAATCCTCTTAAGATTTTGTTTACTCCAATTTTCAAGAACATCATTTTTAGATTGAGCCGTGTTCTTCAACAAAGTAACTTCATTTCAAGAGAGGCGGTTTTGAAGAAGCAAAAGCCTTTTATTGGTTTTTGAAAGTTCTTTGTTCTTTTAAGTAATTTTTCAGCTTTAATAACTTATATTATAATTATTGCTTAACTTGTCAAAATCACTATTCGATTGTCTATCATCAATTAAATGGTGTCATCATCCGGGGAAAAGAAATAGAAGCGAAGAAGAGGTACCTCCATGTAATCTGCGGTCATGACAAACCATACTGCAAGTTTCAACTTTCCTCGAGTCGGATCTATTCCTCGGATTCATCATCATCCCAAGTGGCCTTGTTGCATATTTTCTTGGTTGAGACTCTTGCTGCATTTGCGACAACTGCCTCAGACGTCTGGCTCATATATCTAACGCATACCCTTGATTTTGCCTCTTTGTCTCATTTTCGTATTTCCTTTCATATAAATAGCTATATTTCATATGTGATGAATTCAAAGAGGTAATTTCTAATATATATTTTTTATTATGTTGTTTTTGTAGAAAGTGGTTGAATCAAACACTTCAAAAAAGGTAATTATGACATTTTTGTTATTTTTTATTTTTGTTATTATCTTTAATAACGAAGTTTTACTTAACATATGTAATTTATTTTTGTTACTTTTAATTTGTTGTAGAGAAATACGTTGCATTAAGATTTCAAAAGTCATTACTCCTTATATTTAAACGTTACTATACTAGAGTGTAGAGTTTCTTACAAAATTTCTACAAGAATAATAAAGAACACGAGCCTCGAAAGGTCATGTCATAGACTCATATCCATTTGCAGCTCCCGAACATCCTGACTAACATTTTAAGCGCTTGAAATATATTAAAGAATAAACCCGAATACATGTTCACTTAAACCTGATTAGTTCATTAAACAATTATATCTTCAAAATAGGCTCGAATGGAATACTCATTATTCAAATGTAAGGTTTTTAGAAAAGCCCAATCCAATTTTAAACCATAGTTTTAGTTTTTCTAAAATTATGATAAATTAATTTTTGGATTTTTATGAATAAATGTCATATATTAAATTATGGTAACTGTAATTACCAAATTTAAAATAATTTTATTTAATTCAATTATTCCTTTTAATCATTATCCTTTTAGTTATTAATTTATTAAAAGGATAAACACAATACGATTTAGTTATTAACATATAATGAATATAATTACTTGCGTATATTTATATTATTATATATGCATGAAATAATTATCAGAATACCTATTGAATAAATTTTATAAATATGTACTTCTAATGAATTTTGATTATATTTTAATGGATTTAACGCGGTATTCAAATTTCAATTTAATCTTAAATCAGACACTTTTATATTTTATGATTTAATTTGATTTCAGAATCAAAATGAAACCATTTATATTTATGATTGGTTTAAATGAATTCTATTTGTGAGTAATTATCTCAACCTCATAATTAGTATTTATTGCATACTTATTGCATATTAAGTACATGTTTATTATGTATTAATTGTATATTTATTGCATTAATAATGTAATTTGACTTTATGAGTCATTTATTCCATACCATTTAATATATTTATTAAATCCATGCTACGTGGATTTATTTCGCATATATATATATATATATATATATATATATATATATATATATATATATATATATATATATATATATATATATATATATATTGTAATGGGAATGAAAAGGGATATATCGGAGCAGTATGACATATATTTTGTAAACGACTCAGAAGGAGTTTTATTTATTTATTTTATTTTACCCACGAGCCTACGTGCGGCCGCCTTGGGGCCGTGGCTTAGTAACAAACGCATCGCTGCGCGATGACAAGCATTTATGTTTACAAGGACGACATTTGGCGAACTTGGAAGTTTCCAGAAGTTGAAGAATACAAGACTGCATTTTTGCAAAATGCTGAAATAGGGCCTTATGTTAGTATTACACTTTGTAAAGTGTTGTAATAGGTCTGTTTTATTTTAGGGTCATATCATATATCTCCTGAATGTGTATTATTTGTTTTATTTTCATACGTATATTACTTCGAGTATATAACATGTTAAATAATATCAAATAATTATAATTTCACCATTAAATTTATGAAGTGACGTTCAATTTTAAAGCTTTCGTAACTTATCATTTACTCATCATCAAGTACACCGCATGGCAGGTGTGTATCGCGGTTCTGACATAAGTGTTTACAATGAATCATGTTGAAGCGTGATTTTCGGCTCAACGTTGTCGTAGATTTCGTATGATCATTCCAAACCATAATGTATCGCTTTAATTGGTAGCTTAATCGGTGATTTCCACCAAGACATGGTTCGGCAGATATATTATCTGCAGCACCGTTGTGAGTGTTGACCCAAGAGGATAGTACACAATTGATTAGTTAATCTATCATTGCGCCGATTCAAATGTATGGTTTAAGTTTACTTTCAACCACAACGGATTCGATACTTGTATTTCATGAGCCTGGCACAAGTATACATTTACAATTTATTTATAATATGTTTGATTGTTTTAAACTACACTATCTCAGAATTCATATATTTTCATTATGATTGGTATACTACGACATCATTTAATCATTGATAATCAAAATTAAAACATAACTTGTAATGTGAAATAAAACAAGTTAAGGAGAAATCCATAAACTCGTGGTAATACAAAATGCTATAAATGCTAAACGATTTTCCCTTCATAAGCCACCTAAGATGCTTAGTTATGTGCTAATAAAGACAATTAATGAATACCAATTATTTCAAAATCCTCGATTAATCACATGGACACGTTTTACCCGAACTTAAAGTTCGCTAACAAACGCTACGTGTGAAATGATCGAGAGATAATAAATTTTATATCCCCATCAAGGTGATGATGCTATGAAGACTAATATGTATTGTCTCCCAGCCACCATACAAGTTTCAAATACCTGGTTTAATATTCTTTAACTCAATCGAGAAGTACATTCATCGAATTATCTTGAATGTCATAGATCAAGACATGCCAGTTTGTATTTAGTTTCATCAACAAGATGAACTTTGAGCAATGAATCGCGGATGAAACATAATATGTCTATAGCTCTGGGTACATCACTTGTAAAGCAAAGTGCACAATGAACTAGTACTCTTGAAGTTAATAATTAATTTGGCTATTTTCAAATATTGCTATTGTTAAGGATATTTAGAATTTATACTTTAGAAATAGAAAAAGAGATGTTTGATTAAACCTCATATCTCAAATGATTTGTTATCAAAGATCGAAATGTCGTTATGGCTAAACTGCCAGTGTCTTGACATCAAGCCACTCACATGGATTTTAGATCATGATCACTTTCTATAAGTGATAGTAATGAGACAAGGCACAAAGAAAGATAATTGAGCCTAAAGTGTAATGTTAGGTGATTACATTATAAAAGCAATACGCTTAATCCTTCATGAAGGTTGATGTTCCAAATCAAGCTTTTGGCCTATATATGAGTATGTGTAGGTATAGAGTCATTTGAATGGACACTTATATTTAATATCTATCTATGTGATTTCGATTTTGAAAGGTAATGCCATTCTATTCTTCTTAAAATATGATATTTTGAAGTCAGCACGAGGATACTAAAAAGGACTTTTAACGACTAGAGTTTAATCTGCAAATATAACTAAGTTAACTCCTACTAGACTTGAGTGGAGGATGAATTTGCCAATTTTGTACCGCATATAAATTGACTGCCATTATAAGTCAGCTGAATGGATTTAGAATATAATTGATGAATACTATCAAGTTCTGAATTAAGTATCATCGACATGAGTAATTTATTGTCCAAAGAATGAGACATCATTCTGATCTTGAAAAAGCACATCATGAAGATACGTAAGTGTAAGGAATCGCTATTAATGGATTAATGAAATGGATGAAATCTTTCACCTCAGATAATTAAAAAGTAATTATCTCTACCTTAGATGTCGCTTAGTTGAGTGATAAGGGCGCAGAAATTGTGTTCAATGTAATTGAAATAAAGAATTTGAATGAATTCATATCATCAAAGTCATGCACTTACCTTTTTAAAACTAAATTCTATTCATACTCAACTGCGAGACAACTCAAGAGCATGTTTTTGACAAACAAACTTGAAACGGCCTGAATGACATGTTAGTCAACAGCAAACTAAGTGGCTAAATTGA
>JADFUC010001418.1:0-60839 GCA_019722365.1 Lithospermum erythrorhizon
CTGTTGTACTTCGTTTAGTTTACGTATTGCTGTCTAACTAGTATGAGTAGAAGCACGTTGACGATAATTGTTTATATATAAAGTTCGGAGCGAAGTGTGAACGTGGAAGGAATATAGTAATTTTGCAATTTTCAACTAATGTAAGCGAGATTCTAGGGAATAGAATATCTGCGAAAAAAGTGATATAGGTGGCTATTTGGTGGTAATAAGTTGTGATGATAAGGGTTGCAAGTAAGTGGTATGAATTATTAATTGGGCGTTGTAGCGTAGCTAGTACTCATATATGTTTTAGGTACTAGGATGTAGGAGATTTGATGTTGATCAATCGCGATGGAAGCTGAAATGTATGATGTTAATAATGAACTTAAGGTATATCCGTTGTGGTGAAGTTGACATAAGGATAGCTTCATAGCGGTGTATGTGAATGAGTAAATGAACATATAAAATTCTTGTGATGATAATCTATTGATGAGTGAAGATGTAATGTAGTGAATTTATATATGAGGTACATTTGTTAGGAGGATAAGACCTTACTACGAATAAGTATTTTAGACATATATGTGGGAAACTTTGGGTATTTACTATATTCGGATTTCGCCAGTAATCATTAATGGAAAATTTGATGAGTGGGGATTACGATAAGAGAATTTACTTATAGCGTTAAATGAATCGATAGTCAAATAACGAGGTGATATGATGACACAATTATGAAGGATACAAGCGATGTCGGTGATATGGGTATTGATTTTGAGGCGGTATTGATGGATTTGATTTATGATATTAATAACATGATAAAATATAAGTTGTAGGTGTTGGTGTAATATAGGATATGAGAGGGCGTATATCGTAGTAGAGTATGAGTAATGATTATGATATGATTAGATTGTGTAATATCCGGTTGCGATGCAAGTAATATTCGAGTGCGTTGCAAATGTATTTCTGACGTTACCACGATCTCTGAAGTCAATGACCTGTTGGGGAAAATGTATTGATTGGTGACAGATGTCATGATATTACATTAATAAGAGCATATTGAAAGCGAGTTGGGACGATAAGAAAATCGGGTCAAAGTAAATTTCGAGGCGAAATTTTATAAGGTAAGGTAGAATAGAAATAACCGTTGCTTACCAATATTATGTTGATAATTATATAAGTTTCTGATTGGAGTATTTCGAGAGTGCAAATTAAAAATTTAAGTAAGTTGAGTAGTGGAGGGAATTCAACAAATCGGTCGGGTAATTGGTATATTTCGGTTTGTGGTGAGACAGGAGATAGTATAAATAATTTTGGAATAATATCGATATATCGAGATGAGTATGAGATGAGTAGTAATATGTCTGGGAATAACACAATGGAAATCGGTTTCGTTGAGATTTAGATGCGGAAGGTGTAATATATGTCTCGAGGAATAACGATAGAAATCGGTTTCGATGAGTATGAGATGGTAACCTCCCCGATTCTGATGCCTGCTTTGTAGCCTTGCCATTACTATTTATTTGGGATATGTTGTGTATATATGGAGTTGGTTGGTTAGATATCACACGATGGATTGTAAATTTTTAAGCGTGATTATTTTGGAAATATTATATGTAATCATATTTTTGAAAGGAAAGCAGTAGTTTTTAGGCGGAGTCGTCCGTCGGTTTAGTGATTACAGTGTTCGAGGATTATAATGACTCTTCCTTCAGGCTGACCGACTGGGGGCGAATCGTTAATTTTAGTATCGAGCTTGGGTTTTGGAATTCTTGGGTATACGTATTAGTTACAAGTCTTTTCTTTTGTTGCGTAGGCGGTGAGGATGCCGCGGAGTTCATGGTAGGGGTGTAGGCCGGAGGGCTGATTTGGTAGGGGGCCATAGGCTGTTGATGAGTGCAGGCGTGGACCCAGTCAGGAGATGGATTGTCGAGTAGGTTGAGGTAGACCGTGGGGAGAGTGTGAATGCTCGGGTGACCCCGAGCGGCGGGGAAATGTCGAATTCGAGGCAAGTTGTTTGACCGGTTTACGGAAAATCCTCCGGGGTTTTAGGAGGTTCGCCGAGGCAGGGCTATTGAGTTCATCCAGGGATATGAAGTCCATTTTGAGCCTATGGGGATTGTGGGTGAGAGAGTGAAGTTTGAGACTTATAGGCTTGCGGTGCCACTTGGTGGGAGAACAGGGCCGCGTCACGGCTAATGAGAGATCTATGTGTCACAGGAGCGGTTTGTTGAAACAACAGGAGTGCTGTCTTGAGACCCGCGCCGCGGCTTTGGAGAGGGAGGCCGATTTCAACGACTCGAGGGAGGTCACACATTGAGGATTCACGACAAAGCGAGTTCAACGAGATGTCTTGTGCTACGATGTCTATCCGGTAGAGGCAAAAGAAGATCACGAGTTCGAGGATGGTTTGACTTGGTACGTCGTAAGATCTCAACGATGACTTTCACGATTTCCATCTTTGTAGAATCTGACCTTGAAGATGGAAATGAAATTAGGCGAGCAGGCCAGTGGATAGAGGAGGAGTCGACACGAGACTTTTTAGTACCGATAGGCCTACCGGCTCTAGAGTTCGGAGGAACGGAACCAGCGAGTAGTCACAGACAGAGTTATTTCGGTCGCGCGGCGATTGCTTAACCTATTCTCGGCTCATACGCACGGTGGTACTGTGAGATCGATTAGTTTGAGTGGGCACCCGGGGTTTAGAGAGATATCCGTTATTTCCGATGTGGCGGTTTAGGCACAGGCGGGATTGCCGGAGAGGGTGATATGTTACAAGCTGTAGCGACGGGGCTGGCGAGGATTGCCCCGGTTCGAGGGATGGAGAGTGTTTTACTGAGTCAGCATGCTAGAGGGTTATCCCGAGGGGCCGAGAGGTGGACTTGTTGCAGAGCCGTGGAGATCGAGAGCCGAGTTGGAGGCTGAGGAGAGTATTTGGTACAGCTTGAGGTGGGCCGGACGGGACGAGATTAATTCAAACCCCGGCGGGGAGGTGCATGACCCTCCAGAGTTATGACAGGTACTTTACTTTCATGTCACTATGTGGATGGGAATACTTTTATCTTTGGTCTATTTACTCATTCATTTCGGAGTTTTGTCGACGTCTATACGTATGTAGAGTTTACCTTGTTCCCACTTTATTACATTTCCAGTTGGGAGGTCAATTGAGGTTAGACATTTATATATAGGGATTTCCCTTGAATGTGAACGACCAATTGTTGGTAGTAGACCTACTTCCGTTTGAGCTGATAGGTTTTGATCTTATGATGAGTATGGATTGGTTGGGGAAAACATCACTAGGATTGATTCACCATAAGGATGTTACTTTGTGGTAAACTAGAATCTTTGTTGTGGGAGATAGGAAGGTTCTGCAGTCGGATATTACTTCAACTGGCAGGGGCTAAGAAATTGATGATGGCGGGTTATGTTTGGATTTTTGAGTATCACGGTCGATTTGGAGAGAGGAGATTAGATTAGAGGATGTCCTAATTATTTGAGAAGGTATTGGTATTTTTCTGAGGGCTACAAGTGTATACAGCATACTTGAGAAAGTAGAAGTGCAAGAATGGCTCTAGCATAGTTGGGAGAATTGAAGATTTTGTTGTAAGGCTGATGGAGTAGCAGGGTTTCGAGGATGTATGGTGGTTTTGTACATGTCGTGCAGTCGTTGCATCCAACTTTCTTGTGGTGTGGTCTCCCAGGGTGTTTTGTTTTTCATTCCTATGTGCATTATGTAGTTCTGGTTGCTTAATTCGAGTTATGAAATTCGAGTCGAAATTTATTAGGTGGAGTAGATTGTAATAACCCATTTACGTTGAAAAAAAATTAATATTTCGATTGTTGATTGGGACCGTGATAGTATAAATAATTTACGATAATAATATTATTTTGTGATTATTTGACGAAATACATTTATAATTTAGTAGTAGTAGCAGGGGACAATTGAGTTAAGTTATGTCGTTAAGAGTGGATTCGATGCTTTCGATTAGCGTGATTTGAGACACGAACTCACATTGCAAATTTCCAAGACTTAAGTGTTAAGTCTTCTGTCTTCATTCTTATCAAACCAAAACAAAATATCTTCTTTCTTTTCTTCTTCGTGGCCGAGACCCCCTGCATGAAGCACAAGCAATTTTTCTTCCGTTTAATCCGCTTTATAGCGTATAAAGATCCTCGAGTCGATTATTAAGGATTCCCAGCGTCTTTCGCTACGATTTTGAGGTAAGAAAGATAGTGTTTTAGTTGATTTTGAGGAATTGACTTTGGTTGACTTTATACATAATTCAATTTTTATGATGAATCTTAGTTGGTTATGGGTTCTATGATGTATATAAGTGATGAATTCATGATATAAGTCGTTTAAGAGGATGTTATGGTCGAGTTGACTTTTCTAGGTTTGATTGACTTTTGGGGTGATATTTTTATAAGACATTAAATGTGTAGGGGAGTTTAATTGGGACCTTATTATAGCTATTGTGATGTTAAATGGGTGATTTAAAATTGATTAAAAGCGAGTTAAGGACTTGAAAGAAGTAATATTTTCAAGTTGAGATATAATTGCTATTTTGGAGTATAGATTGTTAATTAGGGACACAACGATTAACTAGAATGACTTATAAGTTGATTTATAATGATAAAGTAAGATGGAATTTTAGCGGGGGATAGATTTGGTTGTGTCGATGATTTTATAATTAAATAGTTCTTGTCATCATGTTAGACCGGTTAGAAATCATTCGATTAGAGTTGGTAATGTTTATTCTAGGCAGTAATTCTTGGTATTGAATTCACAGTATACTTTAAGGTGTTGTTAGGCACGACCCTTGAGAAGAGAACACGTTCCGTTATCGCGTTCTTAGTGAGGACTTTTTTGTGATAACTAGTAGAGGTGAGTACTTCACGGTGTTACATACGTACTTACTTTAAGTGCCTTGAACATGTTATTGTAGGTACATAGCGAGAATGATGTACATACTCATTTGTGTTATGATTACGTGAGAGAATGATATACATGTAATTGTTGTATGATTATGTGGCGATTCATTTGTGTAGGCAAAGAGGCGATTATGATTATACGTGGCGTTGGTGCTTGAGGTAAGTAATAGCTTGAACTCCCTGACATTTGATTTATGTGTGCTTGTTGGCCTTCTTTGTGTCCTTGTGGCCTTGTCGGCTCTTATATATTTACTGTGGCCTTGTCGGCGATTGTGTTTGACTACGATTGTGAGATGTTTTAGGCGTAGCGGTCTTGTTTAGACAGCAGAGTAGATGGTTGTTGAGAGGTGATGGTTAGAGTTATGTATGTCTTGAGGTGACTTGAGTATTAGGATATGATCTGGGTAGGATGGTTATGGGTTAGGTGGCTCTTTAAGGCGTTGTTTATCAATTTTTATACGTGTCGGTATAAGGCGTTGTTGCTCAGTTTTATCGTGTTCGGTATAGGCGTTGTTTGCTCGGCTTTATACATCGGTATAAAATGTATATCAATTTATACGTCGATATAAGAGCGTTGTGCTCGACATACGTCGGTATAAGAGCATTGTGTATTAACTTTATCGTTTGTATAAGGCGTTGTTTACAACTTTATACGTCGGTATAAGAGCATTGTTTATTAACTTTATACTTGATATAAAGCGTTAGTTATCAGCTTTTATACTTTGGTATAAGAGCGTTGTAGATCGACAGTTGAGTTTATGTGCATCGAGGGATTAGAATCCAGGATGGTATCTAGTTGATGAGTGATATGACTAGAGTATAGTTTGTTTAGAATTATTTGTAATTTAAATGCGGTTCGATTGTGATTTTTATTCGGTGAGTTGTATTCGTTATTGACCTACATGTTCTATGATATGCCATGTGATGTATGAGAATTTTCTTTGTAAGTATAAATATGGCTGACTGAGTAGTCGGTTATATATCTATATATATGCATATTTGACTCCTATGTTAATTTGTTGTGTCGTGGCGTATGGTTTAAGTTTCGCTTGATTGTTAAGTTTTACTAAGCTTCGCGACACCTTTTGTTTTCATTTGTGCAGGTTGGCCAGGCAATTTGAGAGTGAGCCAAAGAGGTACATTGGAGAGTTATTTCGAGTGGCTAGGTGAGCATCGGGTGGCGAGAGGATCTGTGATCGATTTTTGATGTGTTGTCAAGCTGTTTTTGATTGTTGTCTTTATTGTCAAACTTTGGCACTTGTCGGCGATTATTTTGTACTCGATTCACGGTACTTACTCTCTTTTAGCATTACTATTTATTTGGGATATGTTGTGTATATATGGGTGGATGGTTTGAATGTCTTTGATGGATTGTAAATTTTTAAAGCCTTGATTATTTTGGAAATATTATAATATGTCGTATTTTGAAGGAAGCTTGAGTAGTTTTAAAGCTGAGTCGTCCATTGGTTTTGGTGATTACGGTGTTCGGATTATAATGACTCTCACCTGAGGCTGACAGGCACAGGCCGAAGCTGACAAGCACAGAGGCGGGTCGGTCTGTTCTCAGCGTCCACTCCCGGGAATAGGAAGAGTTTGCGACAATCTGCCGGTGTCTATGCTCCGCCCTTCACGCAGCAAACTAAACATTACGCCCACTGACTCTGCAATTTCTCTCTTCATTCCCAGCCACCAGAAAGTCAATCTCAAGTCCCTGTACATCTTTGTGCTACCAGGATGCATGCTATAAGAAGCATTATGTGCCTCGTCAGAATCCTTTCTTGACTCATCTGAATGCGATTCCATAGTAGCTTTTACCGTCAAATGCAGGAGCTCCACTGCAAGTGAGCAGTAAAATCCTCTTTGTCCCCATTCTTTGCTTCCCTACTTATTTTACGTAGCTTACCGTCTTCTTGCGCAACTCAGATCTGATCAAAAAGTATAGGTTGAACCATAAGCCAATAACTTCGCATCCTGCCAAATATCAACTTCTTCATCTACGGTTTGCTCATACTGCTTTCCCGCTTCCATTTCCCGAACATACGCTACTACATTCGGCTTTTCTAGGGTGATATTCGATTGTCACATCATAGTCGTTGATAAACTCCATCCGTCTCCTCACTCAGGTCGAGGGTCTGGTAGTGATCTTTGAGACTTTGTGATCGGTGAAAATCGACGCTCCCAACCCACATCTGAAGTAATGCCTCATAGCTTGTATAAAAACAATCTTTGTGACTCGGATCATGTGTTGGGTAGTTCCTCGTGGTTCACGGCGTAGAGCGCCATCATTCTCCCGTTCTACGTGACCGCAGCATTGACCCACACAGTGCGAGCATCATTGTAGATCACGAAACCCTCGGACCGGATGGGTAGAGCTAAAACGATTGCAATAGTCAACTTTGCCTTGACTCTTTGAAACACCTCTCCATTCCTAAATCCCCTGAATAAGGGAACTCCTTTCTGAGTCCTTTGGTCATCGGAGATCGGAATCGAAATCTTTGATAAACCTTTTGTAATGCCAGTAAACCCAAACTCCTACTTTCGGTGCCTTTCGTAGAGTCGGCTCCCCGATTACTGCGCCTTTCCATACGGTCACACAAATACACTTCATAGGATGCTTGTAGCCCAGGCGAACTTTCTCGACCCGAAATTCACATTGCTAAACTTAACGTACAATTGAAGATGCTTTGCCTCGATGTCTCCAACACAATCCATAAAGTGTCTCTCTTGCTCCTCCGTAAATCACTCGCGTAGAATGAGAATATAAATCGATAAAGCAAATCATAAATTTATCCGAGAACTCCATAAACGCAGTTCATTAAATCCATGAGACATTTGCGGTGCATTAATTCGACCCAAGCGGCATTACCATAAACTCATAGTGCCCATATACGGATCGAAAGGCTAATTCGAATGTCACCCTCCTTAATCCTCGATTGGTAGTACGGATCTCGAATCAATCTTGAAAATACTCTGGCACCTATTTGGTCAAATAAATCATCCATTCGGCAGCCGGATAGCGGTTCTTGATGGTTTACTTTATTCAAGCGCACGTGATAGATACACAACCTCAACGTACCATGTTTTCTTTTCTAGCAATTTAGTGCGGGCTTACTGGTCGATGGCCCCACTTGTAGTATTTCTAGCAGTGGTCTTGACTCTCTTGACTTCTTTGAACCGTTACATCTGTTGATAGAAATCGGTGCGTTACCGGAACTACCTCAATCACAAACTCCACTTCTCTCTTTGGTGGTAAACACGGAAACTCCTCGGAGAAGAAACATCGACATCTTTCACGAACGACTTAGCGACTCTAACACGATTCTCTCTGCAAAGTGGAGCCCGCGTACCCCCAGTTCCCGTATGACCTTTGGCCCGTCAACTTCACGACTCCAGTCACGAGAAATAAAACTTGATGGCAAAATCATATCTCCCGCCAAACACAACATCGAGGTCTACGGACCAGCAAAAAATAATCTCCTTGCGGTGGCGGTCAATTTTAGTAATGATATGCCAGCTGATCCATTCCCGAGATAAGATCCAAAATCTACAGTCAGGGCAGTAGATCCACAACTAACAATTGATTACTCACTCTTAGGGACAATCTCTATATCGTATGCAACCTCGACCGACACTCTGACTAGTGTCATAATAGTAAGGGGAAAATAAAGACTCAGGCATAAAGGTAAAATATCCACAAAACTGCGGAAATAAAAGGTAGGTAGCTTCGAGGAATCAAAAAGTACCCTAGCCTCCGTATCAAATAACAACAAGGTACCTGTCACAACTCTCGGAGTATCGATGCCTCTCTTTGGTGGCGGCATTGATCTGACCTCTGCTGAAATACCAGCTACAATTCTTCCACAGATGCTTCGACTCATATTACGACCTCAGCGGCACTCCAAATACGTCCTCTCTGCTCCCCACAGTACCACTCTCTTTACAAAGCTGTCTTTGGTGAAGATATGCGCTCCGCCCGCTCTGGAATCTGCCGACCTTGATCTGTATGTGTGTCGGGCGTGACATTGAAAAGCAAATCATCTCTGCTCTCCAGGCAATCACGCATCCTGGCCCATCGCACAAAAACATCGAATGTCGTTCGGAACCACTGGTAACACCTCGAGATCCACCGGATCTAGCAGACATACCGTCTGGAAGAAGGCTGAGAATAGCTTGGGCGAATGCAGAGACCTTGGCTTGACTTCTGGTGAATGACTCGGTTGAAAGGGTCCTCTACGGAACCTCGAGACTAGATGATCCACTGTCTTGACTACCTCTGTCGGTACCCTCTTGCGACCCTAAACTCGAGCTTCCATTGATTCCATCTCTACTTTAAATGCGGCGTTCACCGACTCATGGAAGCGGTGAAAGTCATCAAGGATATATGGTGGCGGATGTCATGCTCCCGACCCGTCTCGGAATCTATGAATCTGCACTCACCGATTAGGATTAATGCAATTTGGGATCGGCGACATGTGGGTACTCATACAATAATTCTCTAGAACGGCTAGAAAGTGCTCCCGAAGTCACTGGTCGCTCCCTCTGGCGGTCCCGGAGATAGTGGTTACCCCGCGATCATGGCCTCTAAATACGATGCATGGTGGCGAACTTGACCCTCAGTTCACCCTCAATACCCATGGGCTTAAAAATGATCTCCAAATCTCTAATAAGCTTCGATGGCGTCAATCGGTGAACCCTTTGAGCTTTGGGATCTGCTCAGAACCGGTCAAAAAGGCTTTACTCTGAATGTCGGCCTCATTTGGTGCCCGTCAGTGTGTGCGAAATCCCCTCTGACATGTAACTCATCCCGACAACTTTGAGTCAGCGGAAATCGGGGTGTACTCAGACTGTTGCCTTTGGAGGCTTCATTCGCGCTTCTGACTCCACGGGCGTCGGCCCCAGGCTACCTCTGGTACCCTGATGCAGGCGCTCCCTTGGCGGGTCATTCTGTTTCTCCGCTCTTGGTGGCATCCTCAACCCGTCTAAAAGCAGAAAGAAAGACTTGCTCAGGGAAAGAGTCAAGCCGGACAACTCAAAGAACACAACCCAGATAGACCACGTAGCCACCTGGGCCTTAAAAGTACTGAAACTGCGCTACGATACCAGAAGTATAGCGACCCGCTTGGGTAAATACGCCATGAGTAGAATAGAGTCAAATCCACAGAACACGAGAGTCACCGGTCGATGGATATTTCAATTTTAAAAGACACTGTCTTGAAATAACTCAATAAAACAATATACAATAGACAAAAACACTTTTAAAGAAAAATAATCCAATACGTGGTATTTTATAACCACGTAACAACAATCGACATACAAGAGAACTCCCAGTACAAAATATCAGCTTACAACAACAAAATCCCAAAATGACAACTATCTGGGATAGTAACTTCTGTCTGACAAAATAATGAAATTTGTGAGAATCATTGCCTTATACTTTAAGCTCTCAGCCTTAAAACGAGCCGAAGGCGAACTGACACCACACAATGACCTAAGCAGTAAGAGAGTGCATACATATGAATAGGGTATAAAGGCTGCGAAGCTTAGTGAATATATATCTCAAAAATGAAATAACCACCGATGCGTGATAGTGTACCAAAGTAGATGATATTGCATACGATAGATAAGTGGTACATAATATTATTCTACTTAAGATCTTACTACGAGAAGTCATTAGTAATTTCATTATCATTTTACATTGTGTTCATAAATTTGTCACTAGCGAGAACATTCCAAGATGATGGCGATCCATGATAACATACATATATTTCAAGAAAAGGCTAATGATAACACGCAACAATCGATCGACCTTACTCTGTCGGTAACTGACGACATCGCGACTCAACAACTAACCAAGCTACGGCAACACGTCCAGCACGGCTCTATCGACTCGAAAACTCGACAAACTACGACAACTACATCGACTCCAGCTGACTCTATCAACTCGACAACTCATGACTGACAACTCTATGACTGATATAAGTCAGTTTTCTACAACTAATGCGCATATAATCAACCTGACACAGGGAGAAACTTATGCCCGTCTAAACTATCACGAAATCGTAGCAGTGCGAAGCAAAAATCACCCGAATCGTAGCAGTGAAGCAAAATAGCAGACGTCTGACTTCGACAAAAGCAACATCGGCTTCATATACAACTGCTGTCGACTGTGTCGCTCAGAAACACTGTCACATTTCGTAAGACCACCCAACAAATCACATACATCCGTAATCAGTAGTTAATCGGCTTCGTGAGATAGATACTACGCCTCGGCTAGCTATATAAAAACTCCAGCCTTGTCCAACGACAACGGACCTTTCAATGATCAGCCTAAATAAACATTCAAAATTATAATTAATACATATAATATACAATATTTCTACTTATATATTTATACTCCCCAAATAACTTATTAGAAGTTCCATTTATAATCTTATTCTAACTTAAGTTTTAACTTTCCATTTTAACGATTGAGTTCCAGTACGGTTCGAAGTCATAAAGTTAGATATTAACAACTAATCATCACATTCTAACAAATTCTTTTAAATGCAAGAACACAATTAACTACTCAAACTTACAAAAACTCATTTTATCAGAACATTAACTTTAATCACCTAAAAAATGCAACCTACGCTCAAACAACCGTAATAAAAAGTCAAAAGTCATATACCATAATAAAACCATTTTAGAAAAAGTCAACTTAATAGTCAACTATAATTGCAAACATATTTATTTAAATGGAGTTATTATCGCCTCGTATACTATAATCTAAGCTGAAATTCTATATCATTATCATTCTGCAAAATTCAAAGGTCAACTTTCGAGTAACCAAAAAAGTCAACATCCTCAAAATTAAGAAATGCTCTAAAGGTTCGAACTTTAATCCGAACATATTTCAACCCGATAAATCGATTAATATACCTCTTATACGATAATCTAAATTTGAAAAGATGGAAGTCGATGAAGGATTGACAAAGAAAATAGAAAATATTAGATTACAATAACTTAGATTACAAAATTGTTTTTCAAATTAGACACCATAGTTAATCGGAGTATACAATTTACATGTTTACATAATTTACAAATTGAGAATTGAAACCCTAAAATCTTTATATATAAATCTTAATTGAAATCACAAATTGAACCATAAATCATTTAATTGTTGGTGTCGATTAATTAATTGAACAATTAATCAGTAATTAAAACTATAAAGTCGATTACTCGATTAATTAAAATCTAAAATTGAAATCCTAATCAAAACCAAAGTGATTACCGATTAATTAAAACCACAACAATTGAGTAATAAATCGAACCACAAATGAAATCTAAGTCAATTGAAGTCCAAACCTAAATTAATCAAATTGAAATCGAATCTGCAATCAAGTAATTAATCAATTAGTCGAAGCCATCAACCCAGTCGATTAATCAATTAATGTCCGATTAAAAAAGTCAACTTGCCAAAACTTCAAAACAAATGGAAACCTAAAATATTAAGTCGAAGCTATTCGGAACTCAAAACCATAACATGCAAACCAAAATTGAAATAACTATTCCAAATTACCAAAGTCAAACAAAAAGTCAAAATCCAAAGTTGGCCGGGAAATTGTCGTCGAAAAAAACAAATCGAGGGAAACATAAAACCAAATCGAACCTATTTGCAGAGTCAAAACCAAACGCTCTGAGCAAAATGACAATTATTTAGATTATCAAAAATCGAAACATAAAGTCAAAGTAAAAAGTCGTCAAAATTTTCAATTAGGCCTGGAGATGAAACATAAAACACTTAAATGACTTAATCGTAGCTATTAGCAACTAAAAACAAAACACCCAAACTAAATCGAAATGGTTTAGCAGAAATCGAACCTAAAAGTCAACCTAGATGAAAACAAATTGCCCACGAAAATAGATAAAGTCATCTTGAACTAGTGACATGGATTCGAGAAGGTTCTGATTGAGAGGAGTAGAATCTCAATTTTTGAGAGAGAGTAACTTTGAGAGAGAATAATGAAAGCAATGAGAGAGAGAAGAGAGAATAGAAGTCAAAAGAATTATAGGTTAGTTGATTAGGTCTTAAAAGATATTAAATGCCAATAAAAGCGATAGATGAAGGAGGGAGAAGATATTAATGGACGATCGAAGGAAATTATACTGAGATACTCCCTCGATTCTTAATATTTGTTGCTTAACCAATTTTATTTTATTCATATTATTTGTGGTTTAACTGTTTACATCATATTTTAAATATACCCTTAATTAATTAAACCAAATATATTTAAAAGCCAAGTTTCGGTTTTATAGAAGTATTTCAATTAGGATGGAACAATTATGAAGAGGAAGGAGTCGTGTTCAAAAGTTCGAGGGTGCCCAAAAATTGATTGGAATCTAAAATATTTCGGAGTGCCACTTTTTCAAAGTCAAGGTGCCAAAAAGCACCTTAGATATCTATTTGAAAGGTTGAAATGTTTGGGTAATACATTGGAAATGATTTCGTAGTTCAGTGTCTCACGATACCAAAATTGTAACTTGACAGCACAGGTGGGCTACGCGAGTTGGGCAAGTATTGGCTGTCCAGTCATGACGATGGAGTCGAGGAAATCTGACGGTGCCCGGCCAGAGGCCACGAGAAATACAATAGTGCGAAAAGAGCTACATAAATATAACCGGTGCCGTGAGGCCGCAATATACTTGATTAAACCGAGGCCTTTGAAATATAAGTTGGAAGTTGTCTTTGTGCTTTTTACCTCCAACAAATCTTGATACCCTTGAGAATAGTCACATGACCATATTATGGCTCGCACAAATAGATCACACATAATCGATGCAACCCGTTCTGCATATACCATTCTGCGCAATGGAGTACCACGAAGTACATGTATACCGTACACAAATAATCATACTCTGAGGACATGTTCGCACGATTTAAAGTGAAATACGTAAAGTAGCGTGAGATTAGTACTGGCGCTTTCGAGTTCAAAAGCATTAATCTTGGCTCTGAGTAGTCCTCGTCTTTGGAATAAATCTGACTCCTATTGAAAAGAGTATAAATTATAAGCATTCAGAGTAGAATAGCATACCAACGCGTCTATATAAACCCGGTATTATACGCGTCTCATGATTGAATTAACATACAATGTCGTCACATCAGAAATTAGTATCGACTTAAATCCCAGATTTAACTACGTTCAATTTACCAACCGTAACTCGATATTCGATGTCCTTTATTATCTGACAATAACGTTAGTCCATTTAAATCGATCCGACAATCGATCACCATTAGTACCCATTATAATCAACTTTTAGTTGAAACGATTACTACTCAACTTGAAATAACTTTACTGACAATATCCTCCACGATCAACCTCAAAACATCAAGTGCTCCTAAACAACTATATTAAAGTCAATACGTTATTATGCAATTTAAAGAAAATTGGAAAGAAGTCGACGAAATTACAAAAAGTCAACTGAATACAAAAGCATTCGAAATTCCCACATCGAACCACGATATTTCAACTCGAGAATAACTAATTTAGAACCAAGAATCGTTAGACAATAAAAATCAAATTACAAAAGTCAACTAAAAAAGTCGCTTCAGGCGATCTCCCAGCTCTTCAACAAGATCGAACCTTTTTACCAGCAGAAGCTTGACCAGGGGAATGATGGGGAAGCTCTCCAAAAATTTGAGGTCAGCTAGCAGATGGAAAGAGAGAAATCGAAGAAAAAAAAAGGGATGGGAGAATTGTCGCAGCGGCGTGAGGAGAAAGGGAAATAGGTTTGGATAGTTCGGGCTATGTTGGGCTTATATGGTGATGGGTTTGCCCAAAAATCCGTAGGTGGAAAGCTGCGAGCAGTTTAATTCGATCGTCTTACCGTTTTAAGCATACAAACAATGAAGCTTACGGCGATTAAACATTCACTGCCTCAGATTATATTACCGCCCCAAAATAATATCATTTCCACTCGACTAGAACTTTAAATTCTAAATGACGTACTACCAGCCGACCAAATGCGTTGTATTTTATTATTGGCTGAAATTTTTGATTTATAACCGAAATGATGCCAGAGCAACTGATATATTTATTCACGGTAATATTAGTACGAGCAGTTATTTATACTGTGGAACTTTAGAATAGCATGTTTGGAAAGATTCTCATCTGATGGCTATCTTAAAATAGGAGCAAATCCGTCTATTCTTGTTTTACTTAATGAAATTTTTCTCCTAAAAATCCTCAAATAACCGATTGTTTCCATTTTTTTTTTTTTGCTCTCCAGATCTCATTTTGAATTTATTCCTTAACTAATTGATTCTTTTCTCCCCTTCTTAATTTTAGTTCACAACTCTTGAATCACAGTAGCAGCAAAATCAAAATCTAATCCTTTTCTCCTTTTCCTTCTTAGTGATGTCCACAATTGTTTAAATATGACATGAAAATTAAGTTAAACTGCACATATCTGTTTTTCTACTGTGATTTAGAATGGCATATTTTAAACTAAATGGGCCGTCGTTCATCCAAGCAACTATATTCAAGTATGTCATATTTTGGTTTAATCAATTGAATGCCATATTTTGAAAGCACCATATATATATATTTGATTTTCAATAAATAAAAGCAAAGCTTACTAAATCCAATGGGTTGTTGTTCAACTTTGAACTCTCCATCTAAATTTTTTTGCTTTTCCTTTTTTGATTTTTCATTTGTTGTAAAATACAACTATTTTCTTGATTTGAAGTTTTACTCAAGAATTTTTTGTAATTTATGATATATCTCTTTTTTGTAAAATATTTTTATATTTGTTACAATTTTCTATATTTTATGATTATTAATTAATCAAATATACAACCAATATAATATATTTTTGGTTATATACTTTCTACTTGAATTTTTTTTAATATTGTATTCAATTTTTATATTTGGCAACCATTTGATGCTTGTTCTGGTGCTTATGTAAATGTTTATCCAAGCATTTCAATATTCTTTAGGTTATTTAGTTTTTTTAGAATTTGCATTGATATTTTATTGATCTTATATTTGTTCTTTTATATTGTAACCATTTTGAAAGTATTATGGTAAACATATTATTGAATATGCAACCATAATGCAATATTTTTGGTTGTTCAATTTTTTGATGGAGTTTTTTTTTCTTTTGAAATTTTATAAAAATAAAAAGAAGAGCAAAATCTGGATATTTATTATGTTGACCTTTTGAAATCAGGAATGAAAATACAATAGAATAAAAATAAGAGAAAATCTTGGCATTTATTAATTGGATCTGGTCACATAAGAAAAATGAATTAATAGAAATCAAAAAATGTGGCACAATTTTAGGATATAAAATATGTTATAATTTTTAAAAACGATCAAATGACCAATGTACTCTTTTTAAGCAAGGTGCTTAAGAAAATGCTTAATCACGTAAAGTGGACTCGGTGACACAGCATGACACAATTAAAATACTGTTCTTTATTTTTGCTGAGATGTCTTTCCATCTCTTCGAATAATCTGAAATCCCACTTGACTTATTATTTAAATAGTATGAAAACACCATTTTAATGTTGTAGCTTTGTCTGGACTCTTGTAGGTATGTGAACAAAACAATGACGGTATGTGAAAAAACCAATGCACTTGATCATTGAGAACTACAATGAAAAAGAGCCAAAGAGGATATGAGTGATTGCCATTAGGCTTGCTTCAAGGGTAGAATATGACATCTATTGGCAGGCAAACCAGCCCTCTGAAGCGTCCCAAGAAGAATGGAAGTGATCTTATATATGACTCATATGAGTTTTGTGCTGTCATGAAGCAACTAAACCGTGCCATTCAAGGGCCATCCAGTAGCCCCTTGTCTCCGTACTCATATTATGTGGGACTACCTTTAGATCGAATTCGCATTCAACGCTTGAAGGCTTCAAAGAGATTGTCCGGGTCACAGGACAATAAGGATAATGTATCAAATGCAACTAAGAGAAACAGTTCAGGTGGCTTGGTCGCCTGCCTGTGGGGAAAGGTCAAATGGGTGCTTATTAGGAAAAGGGCCGGTTAGTATTGCAGATCAACTTATATATGAATGTTAATATCGAGTAATAATTTGGGCATATGATCGAAAATGCTATCGAACTTTTGAATATTATTGTTGCTATTTGTTGTGCACATGCGCAACTTGAATATTATTATTGCTATTTGTTTTGTACATGGCCGGGGACAACTAAGTCGGATTTAAGTTACTAGACTTTTGCTTTTAATGTTAATGTTATACATTTCAATATTTTTAGTAAATAATATCATATTACTAAATAATATGACTAAATAATAGTACTAAATAATTTTTAGTACCAAATAATTTTGGAGTCTGGTTTATAGTACAAAATAATTTTTAATATCATATTACTAAAGGGCATAATAGTAACTCCCTCCAAATCCTCACTTTTTTTTAACACATTCATCAAACAAGAAGCATAGAAAACCAAGGAAACATTTTTTGTGGCTAAGAACAATAAGAAGGTAAAATCTAAATTCTAAACTCGTTTTTGTTCTTCTTCAATCTGATTTTTAATTTTGTTTTTTTGTTAAATGTAATGTAATGCAAAGAATAATTTTTATTATTTATTATAGGGATACAAAATAAAATCTTGTGAGGAAAATTCGCCGATTAGCCAAGGTTTTTATCAAATCAAAGATGATCATTGTCCAAACTATGGATCCTAGCGTTCTTGACGATTTGTGAGATATGCAACTGGCTTGAGCTTGATTTTGGTCTTGATATGAGCTTGGTATGAGCTCGGATTGATTTGAGCTGGGGTTTGATTTGAGCTCGACTTGAGCTTGAGCATCTTGGATTTGATTTGAATTGGCTATTCTGGCTGGATATGTCCATCTTGATGGACTTGGGGGCAGTCGAACCGATATAGTCCGTGGGGGGCACTTAACGGCGTAATCCGTGTTGGTATATGGAGCGATCTTGGGTGCTTTGGACCCCACGTCTCGGAAATATAATGGCCCCGGATGGGCCAAAGCTGCCAGTGTATTATAGTGTGGGAGCTTAAATGCATTGTGGTTGGACTTAGGGTTGTTGCCCCGAAGTGGGGCGAGTAATTTTCCATCGTGGCGGCTTGGCCAGCTTATGCTACGTCGTTGCTTGGCATTGTTTCTGTGCAGAATCGGTATAGGGAATTTGAATGTTTTCGGTGTGTTCACATGTTTGGAGCTTGATGAATCGAGCACGAGATTTTCGATTGTTCATGAAATATTTATGAATAAGCGAGGAGGCTATTTAGCTTCTTACGGAATATTGGCGTTAGCGAGAAATATGTGTTAGATTATCATAGATTTTGCTTCCAACTTGAGGAATTACTGAGTTTGTGCAGTAAGTCCACCTTAGGCGCCTATTTTGGCTGCTCCGTGTTTTCCGGCTACGAAGTGGTGTTTACTGGCACGATTTAAAATATTTAACTTAGAAATTTGAAAGGTTTTTTATACATATTTTACCGAGGTGTTTTTAGGAGGTATTGTTATATTATTTTGAGAAATTAAGGGAGGTATTTATTGGCTTACGGACTTTGAATACTTATGTAGTGGGTTGTTTAATTTTAGATGGATCACGATTTTAGCAGATTTGAATTTTGAAATGAAATTTGAATTGTCCAGATATTTAATATTAAAATAATATGAATATATTTTTAAGCAGCTTGCACGGAAAAATTAGTGCACGTTTCCAGTAATACCCTAATTTACAACATTAAAATGCCATAAATTGAGAGACATTTGGGTTAAAATTAGGGTTAATTAATATAAAACCCTAATTTTTAACATCAATTAATTTTAGGGCTTAATTCAGTGAACCACTTGTTGAGCGAGGGTTTACATAGGCCACAGGGTCGATCGAGGAGCCACAACCCACTTAAATGGCATTCTTTGGTAAGGCGATTTAATTAATTTGATTAGGGCGTCTTGTCATTTTAATTATTTTTTAATAAATTTTCACTATCTACAAATTGTCACTCGGAGCCGGATAAATGCATTAGTAGGTGTGAGGTTCGACTTTAGATAGTGTTCAACGTAGATGTTATGCGTATTTGGTATTTTAAAGGGTTTTCTTCGTAATGCTTTTACTCCTTTATAGCGACATCCCGATCCACTTTTATTACACTTATTGGATATAGATTAGATCGTTTATTGATGAGAGTTTATTACTCATCGATCCGAGGTTATCATTGCTCACTGCGGAGGTCGAGTTTGTGATTAACGTTGCGCCGGACTGCAAAGTTGCATTTAAGGCTAGCGTGAGGTCCTCGGTGGATTATCCGTATGGTTTGAGGACTTTCGAGGATGATAACCTATTTATAGGAATTTCTTTGCGATACATTTGCTCATGACCTCTGGTCAACTCTTTGATTTATAGGAATGTTGACTCGTTTAATTTATTGTGACATATTTGTATGTCCACGATCCTTAATTAAGCCTTGATGCGAACGCTTGACTTAATGAGAGACTTTTACTGCGTGGGATTTATTGTCAACTTTTCATTTTGGGATCCGTTTAATTCTCAATTTATTAGAGAATTAGATTATTTGGATTTAATGTTAACATGATGTATTATGTAAGACCCATTTAATTCTCCATTCATTAAAAAATTAAATAGTTTTGGATTTAATGTTAACATGATTTGTGCATGTTAAAGCCCATTTTAACTCTCCTTTATTAGAAGTAAATAATTTTTTGGGTTTAATGTTAATATGATTTATTACATGTTAAGACCCGTTTTAATTCACGATCCGTAAGAGGATGTAATAGGGAATTAATTTATTTTAAGGATTGAGCGTTCATGAATTTATTACATGTCAAGACCCCATTTAATTCTCAATTTATTAGTGAATTAAATGTTCTAGAGATGTAGCACTCCAGAATTGTTTATATTGATCCGAATCCCTTTGGATTTAATAGAATCAATATTTGTAATTTTCAACATGAATTTATAACATGTTGGATATTTTAAGATGATTAACCTTAGTCGTGTGGATTTTAGAATTAATCATCTTAATTTAATCCCATTTTTGGGATTTTCGGACCAATTTTGGGTCCATTTTATTTAATCATCAAATATTCGGGATATATTTTTCATGTGAAAAAAAATTTAATCATCCCTACCCGCATTTATGGGAATTTTCGAACAAGGCATGTGTTAGGCTAATTCGTTTTTATTTTTCTTGGGGGCAAGAGCTTTAGTTATCCAAACCGAGAAGCGGGCAGTGAACTTTAGGGTAATTAGCCCGTGAAGTGTTTATATAGCGCCCAGGGAAGGACATTTATCACTTTCTTCCCCCTTTCTTATTTTCTTTTCTTGTTCTTTGAAATATTATGTGATCATATATCATCATTAATGTCATTTACTTATGGTTTGGAAGCTTTTCAAGTTGGGTAGAAGCATAAAGTTTGCATCATTTTAAAGATACACTTGGAATTTTACATAAAGGTAATACCTTTGATTCCTTATGCATTTATTTCATGATTTTTATAGACTTTAGCATATTCTTTGATGATTATTTGGTAGTCCTTTGACTTAGACTATATGAATTTAAGTATAAAAATTAAAACTTTGTAAGTTTCAATCATACATGTAACATAATAGTCTCCAAACATCAAGATTGAATTTTTATTTGGGATTTGTACGTCTTTTGCAACTTTATACATCCTTATTCATGCTTGCTTAGATGTCTTGAATATTGCTTGTAGCCCGCCTCGGCGCACGGTCGATACATTATTAGATTGATGAATTTGGTCCTTGAGCCGCGGGTATTTCATACGTTTTGTCTGTTGCGTGCTATTTGGCTTTAAGGTGGATCGCGTCTAGAATTACCAGTCGAAACAGCTTAACATTGGGTTCTTATAGAATGAGCTTCGAAAAAAGAAGATGCATCTTGATGATATGAGTAGTACCAATCAAATCTTGTAAAACAAATCACACCTGACACACGCACATTACACATTTTTGCGGTAGGGTATTCTGACCTCCCCAGCTTAGGGTCTCGATGTCCTCGTTGAACAGCATCAAGACCGTACCGTCCGTGTGAGATTCTAGAGGTGGCTCCTCACGGCCTCGAAGGGTCCCGCTAACTTTCTTTTAGCGTAAGCGGCTTAGTTACCATGAGGATTCGGACGGCTCATCTTCGATACCGTTTATGCGCCAGCCTTGGGATCGATGCGTTATTAGATTTGATGGAGTGGTCTACATAACCGCCCGTTAACTCACGGCCACGTTTGTCACCATTCGGCGTCTTCCATTTTAACTTAAGTGGGTCAACTCATCCTAGAATTACCCAGTCAGCCAGCGAGCTTAACGTTGGAGTTGCTAGGATGAGGCAGAAAAAGAAGATGCGTCTTGATGATATGAGTAGTACCCGATCAAATCTTATCAAACAAATCACAGCGTACACATTTTTTGCGGTTTGTAACACGACCGCCTCGAGTCGTACGCCCTCGAGGTTGGAGTCGTCATCAACCTGTATATCTGAGTCACCAATCGATGGTTGACACGAAAATACGTTTAAAGCCATGGGAAGGCACGACCGTTTGATAAAAATAAAATAGTTTGAAAACTGAAAACATTGACATACAATTTTTAACCATCGTGGCATTTCTAGCCAAACCCAAAACATAACACGTCACACAATCAAATCACAAAATATATCACAAATTCCAACATCTCCAAATCCAAAAGTAGAAAGAAACTGTCTACATCAAAGTAATGAAAAAAGGGCTGAGATCCACAGCCACCCGTCTACTTTGAAATGGGAATCCTTAGGACACTTTCCTTGACTCAAGCACTTTAAAAGGCGCTGTCAACTTTGAAGGTGGGAAAGGGGTAAGCTCGACAGCTTAGTGGAAACGGATCACCCGGATGGTAACTTACCCAGGTCCGAATGAAACATACAGTACAGGATAATACATACATATATATATATATACATATACATCGGTCTTTATCAATAGGATGGGTAAATACAGTTATACAAATATAATACAGAAAATGTCATCTATTCAAGACATCATAACAGGATACTCATCAGAAATAAAAAGCACGCCGTCTGAGAACTCGACTTACGTATCTGGCGAGGCCATTTACATCACATAACCAGACAAAACTCACAACAATTAACATCCCGATCCGCGATTAAATGAATACAAAAAATGAAACATGACACATAATATATAACAATTCATCCTTTTTCGGCGAGGCTCGCCGAACACAGCAATATTTATAGATATGCAATTCATCCTTTTCCGGCGAAATTTCGCGCCGAGCATGGCATCATCTAGAGCATCATAGCGCTACATCTGATATCCCTTAGCACCCAACAACAGCACCGCAGTTTCAAAATACTTGCTTTATAACACACAATACAACCGTCGTACAAAACATGCACTTTCGAAAGCGGAGATACACTCCCGAGATACTTCCGCGCGCGAATTTTACCAAACATGAATACGAGGGAATACCGGCGTAGACATACTCGATAATTTACACTAAAACATAAATATGCTCAAACATAAATACCCTCAACAACCGCACCATAAATCATACAAGTCAACAATTCACGGTCCAACTGACTATACACCTGATGAATGCATGTCTGATCATTGTCGCAATCCAATTTACCATCTAGCAACACCCAAACATAAATAAATTAACAAGCGAGTGATAAATCCAGCATTGGCTAGTACGGCTGGCGCCCAGCCGATCACTTGATCTGGCGGCTGTTCCAGCGTCACGAGTGCGAGCAGAACCGCATTCACAATAAAATACATGGCTAAATGGCAATTTTGACCCCGCTTTTATCCTAATTTAAATACCATTCTTTTTACTTGAATTCGGAGTTATAAATTCACGAACTACGTAAAAGGTTACGTTATGTTTAAATACTTAATTTTGATGACAAACCTCATTACCGGACTAAATTCTATAATCATCTATATCTTTATTCAAACTCCCGGCATTTCAACTAGTTTCAAAAATTCAATTCGCCTTACTTGTCGATTTTAACCGTAACTACCGACCTTTAATCATAAGTTGGGTTTACTACCCGTTCACTACGATAAATTCCGCCTGTTGTTACCCGACACTTATAATTTGTATTTATCCCCGAAACAATCGCTTGATAAAAGCCAATTATTTAGCTTTATTTACATTAGCGCTCACGTTTTGAAAATCCGGCACGATCACCCGAAGTCATTTCACTTATAACTGCTTTCTACCCCAAATATCGATCATTATCAATTCTATATTACAATTTAGGCCTAGGCAATAATTCTATTCAATAATTTATCCAAAAATCCAAAGTCAACCCAAAATTCCAAAAAGTCAACTGTCCTAAAAACATCCAAAATTTCACATCAAATATCATATTTCAATCCCAGAATAACTAATCTATAACCCAAGAATCAATCGGAGCAATAAAATTCAAAATCACAAAAAGTCAACAAAAGTCAAAGGTTTGAGATTTCACAAAATATTCAAAAATACCGCACCTTTTTTACCTTGAAACGACGGGGATGATGAGGGGAAACTTCTCCGAAAAATTTAGCTCCAAAGGTTGAGAATTGGGAGAGAAAATCGAAGAAAGGATGGCAATTTTTTTGAAGCTTTCCTCGGTATCATGTATTTGGGGAAAGAAAGAAAAGGCTTTGGGATTGTTTGGGTTCTTGGGCTATAATGGACCATTAAGTGAAATTTGGTAGTGGAGTGGGCCAAAGCCCAACGGCCCGAAAAGTCGAGCTAATTACATTTCCGATCTTACCGTTTAGCGTATCCGGGCAACTAACGTCCGAACATAAACATTCTGAACATAAAATATTTAGTGGGTTTCAATTTCACGGAAATAAATTAAAATTTCATATTTTAGTTTATTTTTATTAGCAATTAAATACCCGGTTATTAAATTCTCTTGAAGTTTCATCATGTTTCGAATATCATAACTATTTTTTTGAACTACATGATTTTGGTTCATCAAAATTTCCAGCTCTTCAGAAAACTACTTGTAACTTTTTAGATTCTGAGTCGTTTTTCCTGAGCTAATCTTAGATCGTTAGAAAGAAACCAGAGGCGGTTAACGTTATATGGATAGTAACTTTCGATTAAGCCCAGCTCGAGTTATGGCTATTTAAATCCATATTTGGAATTTGCATTGTCGACTTTTGAGCAACTTCATGATTTTATTTACTCTTCGGACGTCGATTGGGATGAAACTTGGGATCGCGACTCGTCGTGAGTGTAGTTTTACAGTTGTTGTTTTTGAAATTTTACGGGCACTTGATGTTGGTCGTCTGACCCGCTGAGCACATGTGTGCTATAACTTAATACGGAATATGTTTTGCTTTTTGGGTGTGCATTCACTTAGGATAGGATGACCTTTAGCATATAGCATGGACCTTTAAGACTTTTGATAAATCCACTCCTTATGTTTTGATCGGTATGATGGGGGCTTGATTGCTTGTTTTGTTTTTCTCCTGCTTTTGTACACTCAGCTAGTGAGGTAGTTAGTGAACATAGTTAGCCTACTTACCCGTCATTATCTTTGAGGTTGCACTTGAAGTCGTAGGTGAGGGATGCGTTGAGTGCAGTGACGCCGACTATTGATGGTATTTAGTGAGTGAGAGGACATCCTATTCCTACTACATTGACCCTTTAACTCTTGGAATGCCTCTATTACATTTCGGTCCACGAGGTTAGTGCTAAATCCTGCTTTTTGAAGCATAGTATGTATCACATAGCTTTCTTTATGGCTTGATTTGATTTTACTTTCATGCTTTTGATGTTGGACTTGGTGCTTATCGCTCTTTGGTCTTTGTTTCCTCTTGATTAGCCTCACATGATGGCTTCTAGGGGACAAAGAATTTTTTGATAAGTTATTCTTGGAGTGGGAGGCGTTGTCTTTTCACGTACTTCGAGGGATTGTTCCTCGAGGATCGAGATCAAAAAGCGTAGTTCATTTTGATGGATAGTTTAGATTTATATCCGAGAATTTGTTGGGTGTTTTGTGCTCTCACCCATGAGTTGCTAGGCACTTTATACTCTTACTAGGGAGCTATTTGCTGGAAATCAATGAGAATTGATTACCTTTTATTATGCGGATTCGACAATTGTGCTCGATTCATTTACCGGTTTGGTTAAATAGATTACTAGAACTTAGTGTTCACCTTAGTAATTGTATATTACTAGTATGGAGTTCATGATAATTTAAGGGGGTTATGAGAAATTTACAGATCTTACTCATTAATCGTTATAATAATAGTAATTGCTCAATTATTATTATCTGACTTACTATTATACGAGCCTAGAAGGTCCACTTAGCGCATACAATGATATTCGAATAATATTTCATGAATGAAATTAAGCGAGTTTATATTGAGAGACGTATCTCTGATATTTATATATTTGTCAAATATATATTGATGAACATCGATTAGTTAAACTTACCAAGTTTAATCAATTAAGCAGTGAAATTGATGAATAACTTGATAAGGTAGATAGTGACTCGTTAGTATTTTAATGACTTGTTAGGTTAATTAAAATAGAACAACTCACTTAGTAACTCATTATTTAATTAGAAGCTCATAACGAGTGCAATTAAGTTAACGAGTTAAGCGATTTTGAACGAGTTGCTTAACGGTGGAATTTGGAGCTTGGTATTTAAAAGAAGCGGATTAGGTTTTTATCATAATCATAAAACCTTAACCTACCGAAAGCCGCCCCTCCCCAAAGAATTGGAAGAGTTTTGGCTTCCCGATTTTGTCATCTTATTTCTATGATTCAGTACTAGGTCGTTTCCACTCTTGGTGGTAATGCGATACAGGGGCGTCGTTTCGGTGTTGAGCGAGCTTTGGAGGGCTGAAATGACATTCCATTAAGGATTGATTGTGAGGATTTGGGTTCATTCGTCTTCCGTTGCAATGTAAGAATTCTTGTATTCATACAAGTATTTTTTTTGTGTTTAGATTAATATTTGAGGATCCGAAATGTATGAATTGGTGTTTATCACGAAATTCATACTAGATTCTAACGGTGGCCTCGAGGCTCTTCGAGTTTGATGTATTTTATCTAGTTTGATTGTGTGTTGACGTAGTTGTTAGTTAATTTGATTGTTCGCAGTTGCTATATTAAATTAATGAATATATAGTATGTATTTATATGTATATCACCGCGGCTCGAATCATCATTTCAATGTATTGAATTTGATGATTTGATGCTTATTTAATTGTTTACGTGAATTGAAAGGGATTTAAAAAATTGATTAGTTTAATTTTGATTTGAGGTAGAATAAATTTTGGATTTTAGAAAGGGTTATAAATTTTTAGAAAATTCTGAAATTAAATACATGTGTTCATGATTTGACCCTTTGAGATTCATCTCAGATGTTTCAGAATTTTTTGAATTTTTAAGTACTTCAAAAAATTCATTGAATTTCTGGATTGTTTTGGGTTTAATCGAAAAACTTGAAGTGTTTTTGATGAAATTCTAATTGGACATGTTCAATAATGATATTGTTGATGTTCAAGTCAAATCCTAAATTTTTGAAATTTTTTTAGAGCCTCAAATGCGTTTTTACAAAGTTTGCCCGTTAATTTGGAAAAACTCAAAATGAATACCAAAATCGATCGCGAGCTGCGGACATCGAACAAAGGCGCGTCGGTGCGGAATTGCCGTTCGGCGACACGGATTAGCTCACCGGCGTACTACGGCTTTTGGTAGCGCATGTCGTATGGGTGGCGGGCTGGTTGTTTTGGCCGTTGAAGTTAAAATGCGTCCGTTTTTAGAAACCTAAATGTATTTTATGTAATTAGTTGGTTTAAATTTATTGGTAAATATTAATTTCGGTTTAAATGTTAAATCATAAATTTTGTCATTAAGATGATTGAGTATATCTTGAATGACATTAAATTTGATTTATATTTCCACTTTCATAATTATTTCGTTAATTGATAGTTTTTTAAAATATTATTTTAAAGCGATAAGCTTTTTAAATTTTGAATTTTGGAGTCAGTCTTTGTAATTAATTATTCCATGATTTAAAGAGATTGGTAATTATAGTAATAATTATCATTAATCGTAATATTGAATATATTTAAATTAAAATTTAGATTAATTGATAATTAATTGTAAAATAATGGGTAATTAATTAGTCAATTACGAACATATTTATTTTCATTTTATTTAATATATATGACATCAAGTGCATTTATTTTGTTTAATTTTTTGCCCATATATATTGTTATGGAATGGAATGAAGGTGTATAGATATGACCAGCGTTTTTTAGATGCAAGTAGCGTATTGTTGTAATGACACAATGAGTCGTATTATTTTATTTAATTTTCTTGTTTCTCCCATGACTTGCGTCTTATCTAAGTTGGGATTAATGTATTTGAATTGTAATAGGGCCAAATGTTAGTTTTGAGTTGTGAAAATATAATAGGAGCTAGGAATGCATCTCATCTGCCTCTTGAATGTCGTCTTGTTTAAATTTTTAAATGTTGTACATATGCTTGATTATGTGCTACAATTGCGTAGTAAAAACAAAACCAAAGTAATAATAATACCATGTTAAAATTTAAGCAACGTATCGAAGCCAATTTTAAAGTTGTGAAATCGGTTGTATTATGCGGGCGCGATGGCAGTGTTACCGGTTTTGCCAGCTTTGATATGACAATGGATCGTGTTGGAAGTGATTTAAATTGCGTTGTGGGCTTTCGGATGATCGCTCCGAGTAATTATTTGGTTGGTGGTATCTTGCTTAGGTTTGTCGGAGATCTGAGAATTCGGTGCGTCTTGAATGTATGCTTGCTAGCGGCAGAGTTGTGAGTTTTCATGGTTGGTTGATAGCCTCTTGTGTATTGGATTCAAAATGTATGCGGTGTTCTTGGTTTGAATTTAAGTATAATAGGTCTTGATACTAATATATTTCGTAAGATTTGAAGTATTAGTATTTAATTTACAATTTATTTGTAAGTGTTAAGCGTGATAGTTTATTGATTAAATTGTCTTTGTTGCTTATTCTTGTAGAATTATAATGGAAATTTCTGCCAAAACTCACTTCTCTTTCACAGAAGCTGACATTTCGACTAGCTTGAAGTCTGGTGAACTCTTCGAATTTTTGACGAGTGGTCTCGAGAGCTTGGGGAATCATTCTCAGAAGGCCCCGAATCATCTTGAACAATAAGGTTCGCCAGAAGCACAATATTAGTCCACCCATCCCGGGGAAAAGGTCCCGCAAAAGAACGAAGTACGTCTTTGTAGATGTCAATGTCTTATGCTTGCCAATATACGACCTTCTTTCCAAATTCAATGAAAGGGTGGCAACATATGACATATCTTGGAAGCTTGATGAATCATTCCGAAAGGAAGCTAGAAAGCGAGATATGACACGGTTTGTGCTCTCGTGGGCGGATGAGGAGCGAGGCAGAGGCCCACTTGACCCTCGTATCATTAAAATGATTGGCTTGAGGTAAATCGACTCGGCATACAGGCACCGGTGTCTACCGAGGCGGGCATGGATGCAATCCCCAAGTGCGATTTCCAAACAACTCTCAGGAGTTTGTCATGAACTTGATATGCGCAAGTTTGAGTTGTCTCACAAGCGAGGAAGCTGCGTAAGATGATCCGCGAATGTTGAGATAGTCAGGGGTAAAGAATAAAACTTCTACTCCTTCCGTTTTGGTGGTCCCAACGAAAATCGAGAAGAAAGAAGAAGTTCTTAGCAAAACCAAGGGTTCGAGTAATCCAGGCTGGCGGGCCAGGGAACAGGAAGGATGACAAATGTCATTATTGCGAGAACTTTGGAGTCCTTTGGAAATTAAGGAAGTTCCCAAATGATAGGAAGAATGGTCTGCTGACAGCTCGGCCTGGTATGTATGTTATTGAAGTTTTACAACTTCTAATTCTATAGATGAGTCTTCCGGACATGGGTTGTGGTTCTCGTATTTGTCGTAATATGCGGGGAACTCATGTCAGTAGAAGGCTGAAAGAAATGGATCTACGTGTGGGAGCAGGCGCGAAGGTTCCGGCCCCTTTGCGATAGGATCGTCTGTTTAAATTTGTCCACGGGCCTTGTTTTAAACTTATCTCCGGTTTACTATATACCTCTGATTTGCGAGAATATTATTTACATTTTATTTGAATAATGATGGTTTTCATTTTTAATAGATCCCGATGAATTTAAGGATCACCGAGGAATGGGAGGTAGTATTTGAGTACGCCTCCGCTTCAAAATGGTCTATTAGTTTTAGACATGATTATTGAGTAAGTATAACATAAACTTAAAGAAAGCGAGGAATAAGCCTAATTAAACCAAACATACACATGACATTGCAGTTGTGTCGTAATACTTGAGAACCAAATCCAGAAACTCATTTCACGGTGGGATCTTGAAGGTTTTCGTTATGAATCAAGCGATAGTGTGAATCTTTGCCTTAGCAAAATGACTAAAGCACCCTTCCTTTGGATTCAATGAAAGGGCAAGTGATTTTATTGGGGATCATACACACTCGATATGTGGGCCGATTGAACATCTACTTGAGGAGGTTATAAGCTACTTCATTACGTTCATGATTCTGATAGATACGGTTTGTGTATCGATGAGACACAAACAAGTCGCTTTGAGAAATTCAAGGAGTTCCAAAATAAAATACAAAACCAATTGAACAAGACAATAAAGATTCTCCGGTGCGATAGAGGTGGTGAGTATTTGAGTCACGAGTTCGATACTCGTCTTAGAGAGTGTGGTATTGTTTCACAACTCGCTCCGGCGAGAATGCCACAAACATATTAGGGTAATGCGAGGGGAGAAATCGGGCCCTTAGCATTATGGTTAGGCCTATGATGAGCTTTGTCACGATCTACCCGGTTAATTTAAGGGGATATGCGCTTAGCGCGTAACACCTTAAGCAGGGTGTCCATGAAAGTCGGCGGAGAAAACTCTCCATGAGCTGTGGTTTGGAAGATTCCCCGAAGTTGGGTTTTTTTCTTAGGATTCGGGGCGTGAAGCTTATGTTAGAGATTAGCAAAAGGATAAACTTGTGCCCAAATCACATAAATGCTATTTCATGGGATATCAAGGAAGCAGTTGGTCTTACTTACTAAAGCATGAGAATAAAATCTTCATTGTTAAGACGAGTGTTCCTTGAAAAGGAATATCTGTTCAGAAGGACTAGAAGTAATGGTGTTCATCTTGATGAAACTCAAGTTGATGAAGTCAATGTCGATGCATCTAATGCAGAAGCATCGGCCCAGCGCGAGGGAATTGGCACACTTCTTTCATAGAAGATCTAGTTAGCGATCCGCGGGAAGTTGTGGAAGAACCCGACCCTTAGGTGATCTGACAAGGATGAATCCCCGAGCGTTGGTATGGTGAAACTTCATCATTGAAAGTGGCGAGCCCACCTGCGCGCAAAGATGCGATAAGCCGCGAGAATCGCGACAAATGGCAAATAGCCGTGCGATAAAGAGATGGATTATGTACGAGAACAAGGTTTGGTCCTTGTTGGATTTACCAAATGAGTTCGCCCTATTGAATGTAAATGGGTATTTAAGAAGAAACATCATAGTGGCGGAAAGCGTCGATGTTTCAAAAGCTAGACTTGTAAGCGAAGGTTTGGCTGTAGTTCACGGTGGTATGGCCAGCTTTACTCGCCCGTGTATACTTAATTCCATCCGAGATAATCTCTTAGCCATTGTTGCATTCATGACTATGAAATATGGCAAATGGATGTAAAGGCTGCTTTCTTGAATGGGGAATTTAAAGGAGGATGTGTATATGGTACAACCTCCGAGGTTTTACGTGTCTTTAAAGGACCTAAGAAGGTATGCAAGTTGCGAGGTCCATTTAGATGTAGCCGGGCATCGTAGTTGGAATTTACATTTTGATGAATCAATTAAAAAGATTTTGGTTTCATCGAGAGCGAGAAAAATGCTTGTATCTGAAGGTAGAGTGGGAGTTATGTCGTTCATGAGTGGCGGCATGTGGAGTAGCGTACTTATCGTTGAAGCAAGCGTGGGGAGTTGCTTGAACTCGGTCAAGGGATTGGTACGTGTAAATATTTTACTCAATGAAGGACTTAGAAGCGAAGCACAATATATAATTGGAATAAAGATCTCGAGATCGGGCCGAGAGGCTAATTGAACTTTGTGAGGGATACATGTGAAGATAAGATGCTGAGGTTGACATAGTAATTCGAAGGATAATACATTGGGAACGAAATTGACTTCAATGAGCATAGTGTCCCTTACTGAAATGCTTGAGATGAATTAAATGAAGAGATAATACGACTTACGGCTATAGGATGTCGTGTATGCGATGGTATGACCCGAGACTTGATGTGTCTTGTAATGCTTAGTATAACTTGATAGATGACTAATCGGTGAAACCCTTTGGATTGCGTTGAAATTACATCTTGAAGTATAGAAGAACTAAAAGATGCTTTCTTGGTATATGGTGGAGATGATAAGTTAGTAGTCATCGGGTACACCGATGCCGATTTTCAAGCGGCAGAGGCGACTATACGTTCGATGCAGGTATGTATTTTTTGTCACCAGCCCGGTGGAAGCCGATATCTTGGAGGAGTTCCCAGCGGAAATCTTGCATTGCCGATTCTACCCGCAGGGGGCTCGAATGCGTCGCGGCGTTTGAAGCCGCTAAAGAAGCATGTTCGATTAAGAAGTCGTGGTGAGCTTGGTGTAGTAGCGTTGAGGGACCGGTTGAGTTACTTTGTGTGTAATCTTTGGGGCGATAGGCTGGCTTCTAAAGAACCCGGGGCATATCACAAATCCAAGCACGTACCAGAGAAGTATCACCAAATTAGAGATATGCTTAATAGAGTGATATCAGTATGTAAGTAGCAGCAGAGGCCAATCGGCGGCCCGCTTTTACTAGACCGCTGTCGGGCTAAGCGTAGTGGCGTGCGGCGAACATAGGTCTTAGGCAGGATGTCCTTGATGGTGTTAGGTTAAGTGAAATTCGGTATGTATCTATTGTGTTATGTGAACAAATATAGAATATTGTTTGCTTCTTTATATTCGAGAATATATTTGTTCACTAACGTCACATATGTTTATATTTATATATAATATACATGTATTGTATCCTCGATGAGTGAAAAGTTAAAATCTAGATTTAAAGTGATATATTTTTCTAGAAATGACATGAATTGTTGATTATACCTGCTTGAAACCTAAGCATAGAATGGCAAAGCGCAATCGGAATCTTGATAGTTAGGCGTGGCGTTATATGACTAACATGGTGTTTTTGATTAGTGATCAAGATTGATCACGTTAGCTTTCTGAGGACTAGATCAATACAGGTAATTTGCCCGGTAGCGGGGCATGACCGAAGCGAAGATTCATAGAAAGATATGTATATACGTATCCTATGATATTTTGTTTAGAATTTTTAGGTTAGAGCAATTCTTGAACCTCGATATATAACTATATACATTGTTATATAAGCTGCATACTTTGACTATGACCTAGCACGTGCGCATGGCGGGGATCATAACGGCATATGTTTGGTCGCGGTGAGTATAACGATAGATGTTGATATATTGGGAGGGATTTATCCGTCCCTCGATATCTGAAAGATCTCGAACTGCGATTGATTGGTTTGTGGGGACGCCATATGAAATGCTTATTAGGTTCATACGGTAAAGTTGTGGGTGTTTCGCTGACACACTTCTTATAGTTAGCCTACGACTAAGTCGCGCGATAAAGGAATTGTAAAGTAATCGTCGAGGCGAGTGGGAGTGTTGGAAATCGTGAGGATTGATTCCCACTGTGTGCCGATTCGACAATTGTGTATCAATTCATTCTTAGGGTTAGACAATAATGATTCTTTGGAGCAAGTGTTCACCTTAGTAATGGTATAAATTACTAGTGTGGGTTCTACATGATAATTTAAGGGGTTATGAGCGTGCTAGATACTTTTCGTGTCGTTATAATAATAGTAATTGGTCAATTATTATTATTATACAACTTACTATTATACGAGCTTTGAAGGTCACATACATTACAATGATATTCGAATGTATTTCATGAATGAGAAATTAAATGAGACTTGTATATTGAGAAATGTATTTCTCAATATTTATATATTCAAATATATATATGTTGATAGAACATCGGTGGTTAAAACTTGCAAGTTTAATCAATTAAGCAATTGAAGAGATCGATGAATAGCGATAAGCTGTTAGATAGTGACTCGTTAGTATTTTAATTGACATTAGGATTAGGTAAATAGAACAACTCACTAGTAACTCATTATTTAATTAGAAGTTCATAGCGGTCTAATTAAGTTAGCAGTTAAGCGATTTCTTAACTTGAGTTGCTTGAGAGTGAATTTTGGGACTTAGTATTTAAAGAGGGATTTAAAGTTTCACTTGACATAAAGAATGCAAAACCTCCACCCCCTCAAAGAGAAGATACCGCCCCTCCCCCTCTCTGAAGGGGTGGAAGATTTAGGCTTGAAGTTCAAATCTCGGTTAGATTCCCTCTTGGTGGCCAATGCGATCTAGAGGACATCTCAAATCGGTGTTGAACAAGTATTGGAGAGGATCTTGAGAGGGGCTTTCACGAGGCACTCGTGGGGTGGGTTCAATCGCTTCCGTTGCAATGAAAAATTCTCGTATTCATATTTTATGTTTAGATTAATTTACATTATTTTGAGAATCCGGGATGTATGAATTGTTGTTTATCACGATTAGAATTCATACTAGATTCTAACACAATTGAAGTACCACCGAGGCGAATGTGCCTTGGCGAGAAAGGGAATGTAAAGAGTCGAGTGGAGTTGAAGGAGGCGGGAGTCGAGTTCGGGATTGATAATGCGGTGTCTTGTTAGCGCGTATGCGGGGGTTAGACCAGTGTTGCTTGATAAAGTGTGGAGTCTCAGCGGGGGGCCGAGGGTGTTGAAAATGATCGAGGAAGTGAACGGTGGAGCGGGGCGGCTTGGTGATTGATGCCGGTGGAGTTACCGAGGTTTGGAAGCGGGTGTTGTTGTACCGTTTCGGCCAAGGCGGAAATCATGGAGGCCCTTAGTGCTCCATATAGCGTACATCCGGTAGCACTAAAATGTATCGGGATTTGAGATCGACTTACTGGTGGCCTGGAATGAAAAGAGAGATAGCGGATTTTGTGGCTAAGTGTTTGACATGTCAGCAGGTTAAAATTGAGCATAGCCGCTGGGGATTATTCTGATGTTACGATTCCGAGTGCACTTGGGAGCATATTACTATGGATTTAGGTCTTAAGTTGCCTAGAACTCATGAAAACATGATGGTGTATGGGTGATCGTGGGCGGAGTTGTCGAGAATCGCGCATTTCCTACCGATTAAGGCGTGATGGTCCCGAGAAAAACTTGCTCGGTATACGTGTCGGATCTTGAGGGTACATGGGGTCAGTCGGTATTGTGTGTGAGATCATTGATACTTTCGTTTTTACTTGATTTTGGGGAGTGCTTTCAGCGGGAGTTGGGGACTAAGGTGAGTTTGAGTACGTCATTCACCCTGAGGATAGATGGAAGCGTCGAGAAGGCTATCTGAACCTTTGGAGGACATGCTAGAGCTTGTGTCTTTGAGTTCAGCTGAGGAGGCCCCGGGATGAGGAGTTACCGTTGATCGAATTTGCTTATAATAACAGTTATCACGCCAGTATTGAGATGGCACCATTTGAGGCATTGTATGGGCGGAAATGTAGAACTCCAGTGAGTTGGGGTGAAGTGGGTGAGAGGAAGATATATAGTGCAGATTGGTGGATAGTTCGGTCGAGGAGAATCAAAATGGTTAAACAACACATAAAAGCGGCTCAGGATCGACAAAGCATGTATGCCAATAAGCGTCGTGTGGAGTTATCTTTTGGGGTTGGAGATTGGGTCTTCTTGAGGGGTATCTCAGGTGGAAGAGGGAGTGAGGTTTGGGAAGAGGGGGGAAGTCGGATCCTGTTATATTGGACCATATGAGATTTTGGAGTAGAGTTGGACCAGTGGCCTACAGTAGCGTTGCCCTGAGGGAGTTGGAGAGGATTCATAATGTATTCCGTGTATCTTGCTTGAGAAAATATATTTCCGATGTGTCGCGTATCTTAGGCAGCGGCCGATTGGAACTGAAGAGGATCTTTCGTATGAGAACAGCAGGTGGAAATCTTGGATCGAAAGGAAGGCGTTGAGGAACAAGGCAGGTTGGGTTGGTGAAGGTCCTGTGGAATCATCGGGTTGAGGCCACTTGGGAATGGGAGGACGACATTCGAGAGCGTTACCCCCAACTTTTCGGTTAGTATTAAGTTCGTTATATTGCGTGTCCTGTTGTACTTAACTACTTTTGTTGGTGTGTTGTTTCATTTTGGGTTTGGCATGTGAGGGTAGACTAAGCTGGGCCAATTTCGAGGGGCAGAAATTTTTGTAAGGTGGAGTAGAATATAAATAACAGACCAGTTTTAATTAATTAAAAATCGGAAATGGTAATTCGTAATATAATAAAAGCGGGATTAGAGGCATTAATTGTTATCAAATAAGCGAGCAATTATAGAATAAAAAATTTAATTGGGAAAAGTTGATTACGATTTTGCGTGCGGGTTTTAAAACAATTATGTTTGTTAACATTTAAGCTTGGGAGGCACTTTTTTATTAAAATAGCCTTTTTATTCTTTTGTTTTGAACAACCACTGGCTATGGAAAACCAAAAGCAATGCAACTTGAAACCATCGCCTTTTTTCCAATTAGAAGAACTCAAAAATTTTCTCTTTTCTCCCACTTTGATGCGTCTCATCCTTTGCTCTAAAATTCGAAAAATATCACCGTCTTACTTACTGCGTCTTTCGAGTAAGTTTTAAAAGGTATGAAAGTCTTAGTAATTTTATGTTTTGAGAATTTCAAAATTAGGATTTAAGAGGGTTTGAATTTAATAATTAAAAATTTGTTAAATTATGATCTTTGGCTCTAGATTGGTGATTGACAATGGAAAGAATTGAGTTTTTGCTAATTTTAACAATTTATTTAATTATATAAATTAATTAAAAATTCGATTTTTTTTTTATGTTAGATATGTTTAGATTTAAGATGTTTATGATTATAGATATAATAATAGAGTTTTTCGGTAATATATTAATGAGAAAATAGTTATTTTCGGATTATAATTAATTTTATAATATAATTTCGGATTTTTGGTGAAAATAAGAAATAAATTATAATTTTGACTTTTAAAAATAAAACTCAGATTTTTTGTGTGTTTATTCTTGGATTTCAACTAACATATAAAAATCTTGGAATTTTTGGAAATGTTTATTTTTGTTTATTTATTAACTAGAATGGAGATTTTAATAAAAAGATCGAATTTTTTATGATTGTAATTTGGAAGCGAATTTTAATATTTTTTATATGGGGTATGGTTGGACTATAAATCAAATATTAGAATTTTTGGAGTTCGTTTGGTATTTATTTTAAATTATTGATGAGTAAATAGCTAGTTTTGGAGTTAATTGAAAAAATCAGATTTTATACATAAAAATATAAAAGCCGGCTTTATTAAACTATATAGTACATTTTGGAACTATGATAAAAATATTAGAATTTTTGGACCTATTATGATATTTACGTGATTTTTATAAAGTATTGAGGATTAAAACTTTAAATAGTTAGCTTCTTGATAGTTCACCGGAATAATTACTAAGATACATTTAAAAGTAAGGAACACCTAAGTTTGATTAAATATATGCGAAATATAATTAAGGTATTATGCGCCCGGCCCGTCGCGAATTGATGGATATTAGATTTGATGGTTGGCCTCCTGAGCAGCACTTGATGCTTTTCAGGCGGAGTTTGTACTCGCTCATGATATTTGAGATCTTCCAGTGGGTCGCCCGTCGCGAATGCAGGAATTGGCTTGTGACTTGCGTTGGAGTGCTTATGAGATGAGCTTCGAAAAGAAGATACATCTTGGTGATATGAGTAATGCCAAATCCGTCCCCAATCTTGTGGCAGCGCACATCACGCATTTTTTGAGATTCGGGTATTACTAGTTGTAACAACCGCCTCGAGAGTAAATGCAGCCGCCGAGGTTGGAGTAGATGCTCGGCGCAGCCATATACAGTCACCATGCGATGGTTGACACCAAAAATCACATGTTGATAAATAAGCGCGATAGTTTGATAAAAGTGAAATAGCCTAAAATTGAAATGTTTTTTAATCTGAGTTTAACCATCATTATCACAATCCAAAACCAAAGTGTAAAACTCCATCATACAGTCCCAAAATACTCCACAAAAATAGTTTGCAATTTTGAACACCAAAACAAATACGAGAAAAAAAGTGGAGTATCAAAATAATAGAAAAGATGATGCAGGGGATCCACAGCTGCAGGTCATCGGCACCAGAGTAAAGTCGATGGGCCCATTTCGCGAGCCTTGCCGCTTCTCCAGGTGGCATGCAATCCAATGCGGAGGTGGGAAGGGGGTAAAATTTCGGCGGCGTAGTGGAAGCGAATCACGGATGGTAACTTATCCGCATCGAATGAGGTACCGCAATAAAGATGAGCGTAGCGATAAGGAAAGTATATATATGTACAATAAAGAATAAATCAATTATCGGCGTCATAAAAAAATGATCATCATCGACATACATACATTTTAAGAGGACTCAACTTACGTTAACCCGCATGTTATACCCCAGTCACCATGTCATGTCAAGCGGTAAAAGCAACATAAATTCTCGGCGCGGCGTTATACGCTTGGCCTTTGATAAAATAAAGCTTACAAAAATGAAACCGCAAGCGATATCACATATAATATTTCATCCTTTTTTCCCTGCCGAGAACAGCGCCGAACACCCAACAACTACATATCACTGCGAGGCTATTGCCGAACACCAACATCATCCTTATCCTTTTCAGCGAGCTCGCCGCGAACACCCGTCATCCCAAACATTCTACTTTCCGAAACAATTCCACAATTCACACATACATACCAAACATACAACGTCGCTGTAATCACCGATAGCAGCATCCATAATATACGATACAACAATTTGAAATATACTCAAACGTAAATGCAGCTCGAGCATAAATATACTTGCGGAATCGTCGTAACGAATATGCTCAAAGCGTGAATACACCGAACATAAATATGCCCAAGAACCTACGCTTTCGAGCATAAATATGAATTAAACATAAATACACTCAAAGCCCAGAAATATACTCACATAAATACACCATAATGCATCCCAGCAACCCATACGAGGAGTGACATTTTACGATTTCCTGGCCCCATACTCCACGTATAAGTTTATAACAAGATACCTGATGCATGATCGGTTTACCATACTTCACTCAAACATAAAATAAGGTAAGCAGTGATAAATCCCCACCTTTGCCACAATGCGCTGGCGCGGTCGCGATCCAATCGATCCGTAAGCTTTTCAGCGTTTAAAGTACAACGGAACACCGAAATATAATTACCATAAATTTTTTATAAATTATCCTTTAGCAACTTTTAATACCCGTTAGACCCTTTAAGTGAAATATTATTAGTTAAACTTCAGCGATAAACTAAGCGACAAATTCGAACTAAATCTCAAATCTTAAACTTTAGGCCTACATAACCCCGAATACTAACACCTTAAGCAAATTCGAACAATCCGAATTATTAGCTTTTGACTAATTAACCCGTTACTAACTTGACCTCTAATCGAAATCCAACTACTACTCGACACTAATCAAACTAATTTCATCATAAACTCATCCAACAACTTTTAAACCACGATTTCACCTCCCAAGCTTAACTATAATAAGCGTCAAAAACATAATTATATCATTTTTAACACGTTTAGAGCCAAGAGTCGAGCCGAAATCGGCCAGCAATCAAACCAACGCACCTACCCCTGTCGATTATTATAATCTCATACTATAGTTTTCGGCCCTAGACAATAATTAAATACGATAATAAGTCGAATGTCCGAGTCGAACTAAAATTCAAAAAGTCAACGTCCACAAAAAGCGTCAGAAATTTCACATCCAAGCGGTATTTTCAACTCAAGAACAACTAATTTGAAGCCCAGAATCAGGTGGAAACAATAAAATCGAAAATCAAAATTGACAAAAAGTCAACATCTTTCGAACCGAGAAATACCCGACAAGTTTCGACCTTTTTACCGTGAATCGAAGTGGATGATGAGGAAGCTCTCCAAAAATTTGAGGTCAGCTTAGAGATAGAGGAGAAATCGAAGAAAAAAATCAGGGAGGGGGAAGAATGGAAATAGAAACGTGAGAAAGAAGAAGAGAGAGAAATGGGTTTTTTTGTGTGTTTTGGGCCAAGTTTGGTTGGTTTAGTTAATGGGTTGGCCCAATAGTTTTATGTGGTGAAAACCCGAACATTTTAATTCAATCGATACCTCTCGTTTTAACTTATCTAAATGACTTGACTTCCAAACATTAACATTTATCGTACATAAAATATAAAGTGGTTTCCAAATTTTACGTAAATCAATTTAATAATCTAACATTTTAATTTATTAATTAATGAGTCGTTATCGGTTTACATTACACCCGCTAACAAAAATTTCGCCTAAATTTGCACAAATAAACTTAGATCACATAACTGCAACATTTTGACACATATTTTATTATAAATATCATATCAACTTATCATTTTATAAGCTTACAGCATCTTTCAATTGATATCTGCTTGTCATTTTCCACTCTACCATTATTAGTCAATTATTTAGCGTCTAGAAACATGGTAATGTCTTCCTAATTCATAGTATCTCGCTTAAGCATATTAATATGCCGTGTTTTCACCAAAATTTACTATTCGCCGATAACATCTACGCATCTATTTCATCATTTATTATCTATCAGCCCGTTCGCCCACTTTCCATGCTCAGTATTGTCATAGCTTCTCATAAATTAACATATATATACATAATAACAATATCCTATAAAGAATAGTCAAATTATATCATAAAGGAAATCGGTCTGAGACTCCATATAACAAGTATTTCCTGATCAGCCAATGAATAAATTCTATGATACTTTCGGCCCTGAACTCCTTGTCGCATTATCCGATCGCATAAGATTACACCTCGATAATCATTTACACCATATTTATAATGTTACGCTTAACCGTATGTCAATACTCCTCATTATTCTTTACTCCGTGATTATATGAATTCATCGAAGTTAACAATTTACTCCCGGAAACTAATGGAGTATACTTTAATCGGCAACCCAGCATGTCATGCGTCAAGTAACAAAATGTAATAACCCGTTCGGTTAATTTAGGTAATAATATTAATTAAGTAAAATTTATTTGAGCCGAATTACATTTATAATTTAGTAGTAGGCGGGGATAATTCAGTTAAGTTAGATCGATAAGTGGATTCGATAACTCGATCATTTGATTCGGTATGAAACTCTGTGTAACTCGAGAGACTTAAGGAGTGTTAAGTAATCCGTCCTAAATCATTTATTCACACAAGAAACACAAATATCTCCCTCCATCTTTCAAGAGTCGGCGGAACCCCACATGAGAGCACAAACACAAAAAATTTCTTCCGTTCTTTTGAGCACATTCCTGACTTTGTTAAGATCCTCGAGTTGATTATTAAGGCTTCCATTAAATGCTTTTCCCTCTGGAATTTGAGGTATGAAAATAGAGTTTTAATCGATTTTAATGTTTTACTTTTGGCATAGCAATTTTATGATGTTTCTAAATTTGTTGTGGATGCTATGATGTATATAAGTGAAGTAATTCATGATTTGAGGTTGTTTGAGGATGTTAGAGATATGGTAACTTTTCTAGGTTTTAGTTGACTTTTATTGTTGATATTTTTTATAAGACTTTAAATGTGTAGAGAGTTATATTGGGACCTTATTTTAGTTATTGTATTAAATTGTAATTATAATTGATTAAAAAGGGGAGTTAGGTTGAAAAAGTGTATTTGTAAGATGAGTTGTAATTGATATTTGGAGTATAGGTTGTTAATTGTGGACTTGAGGGTTGGCAGAATGACTTATAGTTGATATGAAATGTTAAAGTAATAAAGGTGGAATTCTAGCGGGGAAAGCGGGGTAGGTTGTGTCAAGCGGGGTTATTATTTCGTAGTTTTATCCGTCGTTCTGAGCTATTTAGAAATTATTCCTAAGAGGTTGTTGTATATCTTCTAGAATCACCAGTATAGTAGTAGGTTTTTTGATTATACTTTTGGGTGTTTTTGTTAGGCATTGATCGTGGAAAGGGGCGATTCACAGTGATTGTGTTTTTCACCGAAGGTTTTTATGGTAGCTAGCGAGGTGAGTCTTTATACCGGCTGGTGGCTGCTTTGCGTACTTACTTTTGAATTGTTAGTGAACATGTCCTTGTGATATGATTATGTGAGAATATCACGTGTAAATTTATTGGTATGATTGTAATGAGGAATGATCTGGCGTGTCATTGTGGTATGATTATGTGAGAATGATATCACATTCATTGTGGTATGAATATGAGTGATTCATTTGTGTGAGCCATGTTTGATTATGTGATTGTATTTCGGGCGTTGAAGATTTCTTGAGGGAAAGTAGCCAGCGAACTCCCGACTTACGTTCTTGTGTTACGTGGCCTTGTCGGCATTTACGATTTACGTGGCCATGTCGGCATTGTTGTGACATGTGGCCTTGTTAGTATAAGGAATATGCTACAATCGGAGAAAATAGGCGGATATAATCCTACCAAACTTAGAGAAGTCTTATTGCCATACACAGAAGCCAAAACTCTTAACTAACTCTTGGCGAAAGGCTTCACGTCTTTGAAGAACTGGTTTGAAAAGAAAGCTAGAACTTCAGAATGCAGACGGAGAGGGAGATGTTGTCTTATATAAAATAGGATGTCGAGGAAGAATCGGCTGCAGAGATGTTAAAAGGTAAGATTGTACTCTTTGCGTTCCGTATAATTCGGGAATTGGAACTAGCGAAAAGAGGAGACTTTTTACGCACTTACTAAGAGACTTTAGAAAACTCTTTTCGAATTATTAGTTGGGTAGTGAAGAGGATGACTCCGTGACATTTCGTACTTTTTACGTCGAGGCACTTCCACCCAGGCCTCTTTGGACTTCGAGACAAGAAAGAAAAACTTGAAACTTTCCTGTGGCTAGATAATAAAGTTGGCCCCGGGCTGACGACTTTCGACCAAATCATAGGTTAGGCTTCCTTAGAAGGTTGACTAAGCAGAGTTCGGTGCGAGGATAAAACAAATGCTAGCTTAAGCCCCGGATAGTTCTTTAACTGCTTGGTGAGGCAGTGTAGATAAATCGGATAAGGCAAGACACATTCCTACTACAACTAAGGCTGGAAATTCCCTAAAAAGACTTTGTTGCGTAGGTCGATTGGCTTAGAAGTTGAGACATGCTTTCTCCCTTCAATGCTTCGGAGTTTAAGTTAGTGTTAGATTCTTTACTAGTAAATAGATATTATAAGTTTCTCCTAAGTGGAAGTAGAAGGAAGATAATAGCATATTTTACCAAGCATTCTCACTTTGAATTAAGTAAACACGACTATGTCAATCAAAGGAATGAATGGTTGACAGGCAATGGATAAAAAGAAGTGGAAGAAAGATGTGCGATTACCACTTCAATTAAAGAGTAAGGTACTTTCTACTTTAACTTCTAAGGTAATGCCAATTTGCTTAAGGGGGGTTCTTACTTGACTTAGGTGTGAAGATGCACATGCGTCTGAATCTGAGGTAGCTTAGTTCCTTCGACGAGTTGGTACAGACTACATCGAAATTTCATATATAAAGAAAAAGGGATGAATGGATTGCTTGGCGGTAAATGTTTTTAGTGAGAGCCTTGATCTTGAGAATAAAGAATGTAGGGATAAGAGTATACTCTAAAATCTAGAATTAATTTGTAGTGAAATTTGTGGAACTTATCGTACTTTATTTGAAATGAAAGAGGCGAAGGAGGCCGAGGAGGCAGCAACATAGAACCCTAACGGATAAAGCTACTCACCTAGACTTTCTCGATAGCTTTATACGTTTCCTCTCCCCTTCATAGTAAGTAAGCCTTGAAATCTTATCGATGGAAAGCACTTTTGTATTAAGTGAGTTAATTCCCATGAAATGTCATTTGTGGGGCAAAACCTCGCTCAGCAATATAAAAAACCGATTCGAGAACACACGGGCGCTTTCAGTATCTTGGGATAGAGCCCGGTTTCCGGAATTTGTAAATAACCGGCAATTCGATCAAAGGAAGTAAGCTTTTCCTGTCGGTATGCTTGAAATATAAAGTAGAGAAGAAGGCGCTAGCGGAGGGTGGAGAAGTGCAGCGCCTGTGTATTGATCCCAGTTCGTGTCGCAGGATTCTGTATAGATTGGGTTGGTGTTAAGGTGCTAAGGTATAAAACTATAGTCGCCCGTGAAAATCCTATTAAATAATTGGATAAGAGGGACTAATGGTTTTCTTTTTCCCTTAGTCAAACCAAGGCAATTTCCGTCTGGAAGAGCAGAACAAGTTTCTCCTTTTTTTGGGGGAGGCAGGCTGTGTCAAAGATTAGAGCAAAAGGCGAATTGATGGTTGAAGAAGGCTTGGAAATGGATTTGTGAACTCTTTCTTCTTAACAATCAAGAAGAGAGCTCCCTCCTGAAATTGATGCTCCACTTTCAAAGAAGAAATGTGTGGCCAGGATAGGCTAAAAACTTAGAATATTTATTTCTTTCCGAACCGATCACTAAGTAGGGATACTCCTGCAGTAAAGCGAAACCCTTTGCTTGGTGTTGAATAGGCGCCCCGTATCAGCCGAGATCGGCGGAGTTCTATTGAGCATGTCCCCTTCAGCGATTGCTTATCTTGTCTTGGGGGCGTCTTTTTTGGCAAGTATTTACGTGGCCTTGTCGGTGGTTGTGATTGATTATGATTGGCAGAGATGTTTTAGTTGTGTGCTTGGTATTGTTTGGGAGTAGAGTATGGGTTATTGAGAGGTGTTGGTTAGAGTTATGTATGACTTTAAGGTGAGCAGGCCGGGGATTTGATCCACATGTTGGGATGGTTATGGGTTAGGTGACTCTCACTTTCTTTGCGGGGGATCACGTGGCGGTGGCACTTATCTTCGGTATAAGAGATGCGGTGTGAGATCTATTATCAACTTTGCTATGTGTTGTCGGTGTTGGCCTTACGGCCCGGTATAAGTGCGGTGTGAGATCTATTATCACTTTGCTATGTGCATTGTTGGTGTTGGCCTTATACTTGGTATAAGTGCGGTGAATCTATTATCAACTTTCTTTATGTCGTTAGCCGGTGTTGGCCTTATACTTTGGAATAAGTGCGGTGTTTATCGGCGATTAGTCAATTCTGCGGTGTGAGTATATGCGCATTAGAAGGTGATGACTAGAGTTATAATCGTTTTTTGTGTCTACATATTTCATTACAGGTGATTGTGTGCCTTATTGAGACATACATTATATCTTAACATGTTATGCACGAGACTTTAACAGAAATCTTGTTAATATGACCTTATTAGTAGTCCCTAGATATATATGTAGTTTATTCATATTTGACTATTATAATATTATGCGTCTCGGTGCAATGGTAAGTTCACCCATTGTTAAGTTTTCACTAAAGGCAGCGGCTTACGTATAACAACCCGTCCCAATTCGGCCGCCGAGGTTAAAGGTCATCCTTGACTTTTGTACATCGAGTCACGATCGATGGATGACAACATAAAAAGGCGCATTTGACATTAATAATAATAAAATACACTTTTGTCATTAGAGTGGTAAACTAACAACATATACAATCAAACAACGAACAACATAATACAAAATTCACCTTAATTATACAACTTCGAAGATACACAAGAATCAAATCTGACATAGGGAAATGTGACAGCAGTTCAATGAAATACAATACCCAGTAACTTGATATACAAATCGACAACAAAAGGGAAATGAGTGATGAGATTCCTATGCCACCGCCTCATCTACGATCTTGTTCTTATTTTATCAATCACGAGCTTACCAGCAACCTCAATGATCAGCCTCTTAGAGCACAGGCATAAACGCCGCCATGAAAAGTCGTATTAAGGTAGTGAATAAATACCACGAACTTGATCCCAGCGCATACATATTCATACTTATATAAATAACATATGTATACATCAACCATGCGACCGCAATGAATAGCAGTCCATGACTCACATAGAATCCTCATCACGATGTTACACATATCTTATACGCATGAGCTTATGATCGCTAAATAATGCATATTCATTCAAGGAAGCAGTTTCGACACACAAAGGCCTCGAATGAGGAATCCACCTCCAATAATACACATGACGAATGGAGCCTCCAAATAATACACACATGAGGGAATCCGCCTCCAAATAATACCCAGCATGAGGGAATCCACCTCCAAATAATACACATATGAGGAATCGCCTCCAAATAATACACATATGAGGAATCGCTCCATAATCGAGATGAGGCCTCCACCTCCGTCCTCCCGACGAGCTACACCTGTCGTATCACGCTAAACCTCCCGAATCGCTGACCCACATAATATGCACACCACGCTGAGCACTCCCGGTGAGTCGCGCTTGACTCCACATGAAGTAACACCGCAAGCAATCAAACACATGCATTATAGCTGACCACCACGCAACACACATCCACAAAATCTCATAACATGAATCATATTACTTTAACTATCCACGTAGTACAAATCATAATCACTAATATCATGATACATGAATCATAATCTCCATTATCTGTAATATAACCGAAAATCTCGAATTATTTCGTCATATGAATCATAAATCCAAAGTTTACACATAGTATCCAATCATAACCACGATACACATATTAGAATAATCAGATATCACCACGTAATATACTCTGACATAATATATATGAAAGGTCACAAAATAGTGAGATTTGTACTTTCACTTTCAAACCCCATGATATGTAGGCTCTAGCGTCTGCGTCTTGAATCCGAGGGCTCAACTCTATTCAAATTATAGCATTTTTGTAGAATAACCTCTCTTAGCATATATATAAACCCAGTGTTATGCCCGTACGGCGATTCAAATTCTGAGCCACTTACTTGTCATCGTATCCCCAAAGATTGGTATCTGGCTTTTAATATTGCAACATAACTACATTGTCGCCGGCTTCGTAAAATCTCAATATTCGGTCGTGTATTACCCCAACGTAACAACTTTTAAGCATTCTAATCAGCTCCCAGCAATCAATTGACAACTAATTAATCAGTAAATACAACCTCCAATTCAAGCGCTAAAATGCTATCTGAACTTTCCCAGGCTTTTTCTCGGCCAATCTCTACTGTCAATGTGAACCAATAATTCTATACCCCAAAAGCTTGACTATATTAAAGTCCTCCCAACCTCATATTACAATTTAAAGTTCATTTTAAGAAAAGTCAATAAAGTCAACCCTCAGCACACTTTCCTAACCCAATAATCCTCAATCGCGTAATCCTATCGATACTCGAGATAACATTTGTAATAATATAATAAATTCAAGATCTAAAAGTCAACAAAAATCCATAAAAGTCAACTCTTGAAAACTCAAGAAATATCTCAAAGATTTGATCTTTAGTTTACCTAAGATATGATGAGGATGATGAGGGAAAATCCTGTTTTTGTTCTTGAATTTATGCGAGAATCGATAAGAGAAAATGGAAAAAAAATTTCAAAGGCGGAAATGGAGAGAGAGAGCATTTCGACATGGAGGAAATAAGAAGGTTTGGATGAGGATGGACATGAGTGGTGTGGTAAGGTGGGATATTTAGAGGAAGAAATTTAAGTTCCGTTTGGTTTCGGTTAATTTTACACGCCCCAAATGCTTAAATGCCAGCGAGAAACCGATTTCCATTGTGTTATTCCCGAGGCATATATTACTACTCATCTCATACTCATCTCGATATATCGATATTATTCCAAAATTATTTACTATCACAGGTCCCGCACAAGCGAAATATACCACCGGCCGACCGATTTATGAATTCTCAGCTACTCGGCTTGAAATTTTTTAATTTCACCTGTCTCCCCACCGAGAAGCTTATATACTATCAACATAATATTGGTAAGGAAGCAGATTTATTTCATTCTACCCGCTATATAAATTTGGTCCTCGAAATTTACTTTAGACCCGATTTTTCTTATCGTCGACTCGCTTTTCAGTAATGCTCGCATTAGAATATGAAAGCGACATCTTTGTCACGATGCATTTTCCCGACATAGTCATTGACTTGAGATAGATGTCTTGCCTCGTAAATACATTACATGACGTACCACGAATATTGCTACTGTTGGATATTTTGTCCCAATCATATAAAAGTAATCATTTTGTCATCTGACCTTCACGATATCGTCTACCGTATCCGTATCACCGATGTCGATTAAGTATCCGCTCATAATTAGATGTCGTCATATCACGTCGTTATTGACTATCAGTTCATTAATGTGCAAGTAAATTCACTTATCAAAACCCCATTTCATTAATTATTTGTCTTGATTATCTTGGCGTCAGTATGGGAAATGCCTTTGAGTTTCGGCGTACAACTAATGTGTAACACGTCGCCCCAATACCCATCGTTCCTTAATACTCCCTTTTATATCCTTTTAAAACACCACTTCATAGTATAGTCATACTCGACCTTAACAAAGCTTGCTGGCGTATTAATTACACCGGTATGTATATAGCGTCACATGCATGCTTCGTGTCACATTTATCACCCGTACTTACATTATCGTTCATTTCACCATTACCGTACCGTCATGATTTCATCGCCATTATAGAGTCAATATCGTGTTTTTCCCATACCTTTCATTTGATTTATGCTCGACACATTAATAAATGCCGTAACATCTTAATATAAAGTTATCGTTATCACCGATTTCACCGCTAGCATATATACCACAGGCTCGCGGTTAACATCATATATTTCTAGTCTTACCGTGATTTATCGACATCCGATTTCCCACATGCTAATTCCAACAACATGCACATATATATCATCATTACTCTGATGTTAACCGATGCATTCAGCGCGCTGCTTGATAACCGCTTTTATCGAAACGACTTATTACTTAGCTCGATAGCTTCAATATCCCCTTTTTCGCATAATCCTCGCTCCCGTGTCTCGGGTTCTAATTACAGTTGAAAATTTCAATCACCATATTCCTCTTGACATCACGCTTCATTACGAACTTTCATACCGGCCAAGTATCGTTAACGTGTACAAAATTGTTAGACGTACTTGTTGACTTCTTACTTCCTTTAGTCCTCGCTTCTCACAGCATAGTACTTTATGAATCCAATGTCCTGTTCACTTAGCTATATTATCGTATCCACCCAATGCCATTCAGCCATTAATTTAACACATATCGAGAAACTTATTCTACTGTGGTAGTCATATCGAGTTCATTCTCCCTGAGAGTTAACCCCAAATCGATCGTTAAGTCATTTTCCTTTCCTCCGTCTCGTTTAATGATACTAGAACTCAACATCTCTTATTAGCTTCGATGGTGCCAAATCTAACAACGGCTTGGAAGTTGAAGTGACCGTGAGCAAGCTTTCCCTCTTGCCCAAATTAACCTCTACGTTAACTCGAGATTCTGACTTGTCGTCTTATATCCTCATCTGATAGTCCTTTACTTTTTGATAAGGCCTTTATAATCGGCACATAACATTCCAAATATTTGTCCTTGAATTCATGAATTCCCTTGTTGTATTCTAATTGACATCGACCTCGCTTTATTATTAAACGCAACGGCGTTTTAACATCTTAAAGGCTCGCGTCACCGTGAACATTACAAAATCCGCAGAATCTTATAATTGCTCCAGCAAACCTTGTACCCTGGCTTGGCATAATGATTGGCCTTCTGAGGAAAACTTGCTTAGATCTACTCACTTAACAATTCAATTATTATCCTTATTAAGCATTTCTCCCGAATCATGCGTCAGGAATCGTGAGTATAAATTTTTTTTTTCTTCGGTATCCTCTAGAGTTGTGAATTGATGACCTCTAACTTCCACTCTCGTATTACCAATTATTCCCAATCACGATACAACTTCCAAAACTACCAAGTCCCACGGTATATACCATGATAGAGCTCATTCTCAACTATGCTCTGAATTCTTGGTCTGTAGCATTATATTCTACCCAGCTTGTTAATACTCCGTTGTCTTAGGAGTTTGTCAACTTAAATGCCTGCTTCGGTAGTCCATTGATTCAAATCCTTAGAATAACATTAAAAGCACATCCACCATCATTAGTTTGTGTATCCTTTAAACAAAAATTTATTTGACCGATATATTAGCAATATTATTTCTCTTATAAGTGAGATCGAGATTCATTGATATAAGACATAATTCCTTAATTTTCCTTCTTGTTACTCCAACTTTCTCAGCGAGCCGATACTTCAAATCTTATAATTTTACGAGGGAATTCCATTTATAACCTCAACTCGTCAGCAGAAGAATTTATCTTGACACTGTCGGAACCTGATAGGTTATCACTTATCTTGTAACCAGTATGATATCCAAACATTTACTCACTTATCGCCTTAAATGTAAGTAGTCTACATTCATGAAGAAACCAAATCCGTACCTTTGATTCATTTAACCTTTAGCATACCGGCCAATACATTCACGTCTGCTTAACCATAATTTATAGGGTCGCCTCTTATAACTTCAGCTTTCGTCAACACAATTTAAATTTCCTAAATCAACATCTTTACGTTATATATAATTACATAATATAGCTCAAATCTTCGAGAAGAAATCGTCATTAACTTTTCGTATGCTTTTCCTTGACTACTCGAACAACTAAATTGCACCACTTAATCAAATCTTTGATGTTCGACTATTGTTACCAAATTAAATATCTTAATTTCGTACTTTCTCCGCTTTAAAATTGGCGATTGTTAGAACTCCGCGTATCCTACGCGGCCTAACATATACTCCGCGTACTCATACACCCATGGTTATTCGTCTTCCCGTTTAAATACGTAGTGCTCTCTTATCATAGCTTTTATCATACATTAACAACGGCTAACATACCGTTTCCAATCATCTCAATCATGTTACGAAATTCTCAATTCCCTATTTATCATCGGCTTAAATAATATATCACCCGTGCTTCTTAGATCATATTTCATAAAATTATTAATGTATGTATACAGTGCCAGTTTTATTAATGATACTCTTAACGTCTTTTCTTTACTCGAGTCCCCAAGCGGCAAATTCCTGGCTTAAGCAACTTAGAACTTCAAAATGACAATCGCTAAAATATTACGTCTTTATCCCAATGCATTCGATTACATTAAATCCAATTTCATATCCACTAATAGAGTACTCGAATGCTTAATTCCACAATACAATTTTTTCCAATATTTGAGATGTACCAACATATTCAATACATCTAAATGATCGATAACCTCCTTGTGATCGACCAATCGTAACAACGGTTTCACGGCAAAAATTTTCCCGTTTCGACATCACCGATTCCACTTGAAGTATCCATCGAAATAGAATTTTGTCTCCGGCGCATTACGGCTTATTCATCTTTCTCTTAGCGCCTCTCATATTCATACCCCCACATCGGACAAAAGATTCATTAACTTCCTTCATCTTCCACGAGTGGCCCATGCTTGATAACTTCAACTAAATTAATCCTACTCTGCCACAACACTTGGGTCCCGACTATCATGATTATCACCCAACCTTTCTTCCGCTGATTATTTGGTAGCACCGATTTAACCGTGCGTCTAAGGATCCAACGATGTATACGCGATCGCAGTTACCATATGCTCTTAGATTTACATAAACCTCGACGGCTCCCATGACTCACGGCCGACATTATAGATTTCTTTGTGTCTTGATGTCTAAACAAATGAAATTAGGCCACCCGTCCATGCTTGTCGTTTCGAGCCGCCGCTTTGAGTTCGTCCTGCATAAGCTGCGTTATCGAGGTAAAGGGAAAGATCTCCTCAACTGATGGAACCCGTTATCCGGGTAGTATCGTCGATAGCGTACGTGAGGGCTCTTCGTAATTCAACCCCGATTGTATGCTAAGTAGAGTTACTAATGACGATTCAATATTGACTTACAACAACGAATACGATTCATCTCGACCTTCCTACTTTCAGCGCATGATTCGATGAAAATCTTCGGTGGCATCTCAGCGATGCAGCGGTCAGCGAAGAAATTAGGAGTCCACAAGAAGACTCGAATATCGACGACGACTTGACCGTCTTATAACACATTGTGTAGAATAGCCTCTCTTAGCATATATATAAACCCGAGTGTTATACGCGTGCCATGATTAAATTTACAACCCTTAGCAATAAATGCATATCCACAGATTGAGTATACACTTTTAATATTGCAGCTATGTACATTGTCGCTGACTTCGTAAAATCGATATTAGGTCATGCTTATTACTGACAATAACACTTTAAGCGCGTTCTAATCAATCCGACAATCGATTACAACTAATTAATCCGTAAATACAACCTCCGATTCAAGCCTTTAAATGCTATCTGAACTTTCCCCAAAACTTTCGGCCAATCTACTATCAATACTCGAGGTAATTCTATACGAAAACAACTATATTAAAGTCCTCCCCAACCTCATATTACAATTTAAAAGTTCATTTAAGAAAGTCAATAAAAAGTCTACCCTCGACTTACACACTTTTTAACTGATAATCACTCAAAATCGCGTAATCCACATCACGATACTGAGATAACATTTCTATGCCATAATAAATTTCAAGATCTAAAGTCAACAAAAATCCATAAAATTAACTTTCTTTAAAAGAAGTCAAGAAATATCTCAAAAGATTTGATCTGCTGCTTTTACCTAGATATGATGAGGATGATGAGGAGAAGAAAATCATGACTTTGTTCTTGAATTTAGGCGAGAATGGATGAGAGAAATGGAAAAAAAAATTTCAAGGGGAAATGGAGAGAATTTATTTGTGGAGGGAAATAAGAAGGTTTGGATGAGGATGGGCATGAGTGGTGGTAGGTGGGATATTTAGGAAGAAATTTAAGTTCGTTTGGTTTTCGGTTAATTTTACACCTTCGCTTAAATCTCACTTGAAACCGATTTCCATTGTCCATTCCCCGAGGCATATATTACTCATCTCGATATATCGATATACTCCACCGAAAACTTATATACTATCAACATAATATTGGTAAGGAGCGGGTTATTCATTCACGCCCCGCACCCCATTTTAAGGCGGCATTTCATTTTGTGCTAGGTTGACAGGCTAGTTGAGCCATGGGGTAGAGTTTGTTCAGCTGGCTAGAGTGAGCATCGGGTGGTTGAGGATCCTGCTGATCTCATTTTGATGTGTTGTCAACGTTTTTGACTCTTGTACTTTATTTTCAAACTTTATCCTTGTCGTGATTATTTTTGTATTCGAGAATACGATCTTTACTACCGATTGTAACCTTGCGGCATTCTTGTTTATTTTAAGGATATGTTGTATATATATATATATGGGTTGGTTAGATATCAGCTGATGGATTGTAAATTTTTAAAAGCTGTTTTTATTGAGAAAGTAATTGTAGTCAATTTTTTTGGATGAGCTTGGTTGTGCTTTAAAAGCCGGCTTCGTCCATCGGTTTTGATACGGTGTTCGGATTATAATGATTAGCCTCGAGAGCAGAGCACAGGGAGAATCGTTACGGAAACGACTAATCCGGAGCATTTCATGGTAACAAATCCACATAATCACCGGCGTCAAATATCAACAAGATCAATATATCAACCTCGTATATCTCCGTATTAGATATTATCATTCGCAACAATTTCAATAATATACAATCGTAAATATCTCCTTTTCTTTGTTTATCGCTTAACGTTCTCAAAAAGTCATCACTTAGGTTATCTATCTTATTAGTCCATTTCTTATATAACATCATGATATCGTCTAACAATTTATTAGCACTAAAACTGATCCATCGCATTAATCAACCTCAACCACCACCTTCAGCCAAACTAGATAGCTTAGTCAACATATCACCTTATAATACGTATCGACTCTAGAGGATACTTAAATGGCTCCAGCGATACACACTTAATAATTTCATCTGATTTCTTTGTCGTGAATCAACTTTGTCTAGCATGAAGGAACTCAAATTTTAAGCATAAACTATGCCAATCAACCAGCCTAAGTACATTGGATATTTTACTCGCCTTACAGTCTTTGACATTTCATACTATCGGCTTGGTTTTACACTACTTATGACATATCCATACTTATTCTCGTCATTACCTTTAAAGACATAGTCATCTCTCTTAATCATCAAAATCTAACTGTTGTATTCATCACCAAATCGCGTATCAACATCAATATAGTTCCACCTCGTATCATCATATCAATCTCGAGAATTGTAATATCACAATTTAGTAATCACCCCAAATTCCAAATACACGATTTAAGCACACATATATCGTTCACTAATAACACTAATAACTCCATAATACATCAATGCATAAATGTCATCAAAATTACCTATAACTCCTCAATATGCATATACCTTTAAACCCCCATTACTTCTAGCGTAAGGAACCTCCACCGTATTCAACCGATATATATAACTCCTAAATATACATTGATACATATATTAGCATATATTACATCTCAATTTTTTTCAGCGTCTGACACACACGAATTCTCCAAGAATTAAGTAATACCCACATCTTTAGCATACTTTAATAAACTAAAATTATATCATCAATCGTACATACAGAAGAAAAAGAAAATTCGATACTTACGACTCATGTTAATGCATGGCATTCGTCGATCTAATTATCATCACAAATTTATATTACTCATCTCTTATTCTAAACGTAACTTCCGAACATTCTTTCTTTCGCGATTCTAACTTCTTGTGCACCATACCGATGCATGTCTTATAATTCACGTCATATAATTTAAGATATCACGATCTAACTGATTCGTATTCATCGTATTGTGACTTAGTTTCTCCGTTATTAGTCATGTTGGAAATCAATGAGAATTGATTCCCTTTATTGCTTATGTCGTTGAGACAATTGTGTATCGATTAATTTTACCGGGTTGGTTAAATGTGATTCTTTGGAACTTAGTGTTCGCTTAGTAATTGTATATTACTAGTTTGGAGTTCTCATGATAATTTAAGGGTTATGGCGATTTCTAGATGCTTACTCGTGTCGTTATAATAATAGTAATTGAGTCGATTATTATTATTATACAACTTCTATTATACGAGCCTAGAAATCCTTGTATCTGATGACGTTGGATTATATTTCATGTATGCAATTAAACTACATTTCTTTAAATTGAGATTTGATTATGTCAACGAGGCATATTCTCGGTGGGAATTTTACATTGATAATGAAAATAGAAATTGGATGAGCGAATTAATTAATTAGTCGATTGAATTAATTAGATAGTTAGATGAGCTTGTTTGTAAGCTTTGTTAGTTACTATGAACAACTTTTGTTAGTGTTTGATTTTATACTTTAATTAAACTTAGCGAGATTCGGCTCGTTAAGCTATTCGGTTGGGCTTTTTAAGGTTTGACATATATAAACAAACTTATTAGGTTTTTCATCGTATGGTTTCATGAAATGGCAAAAGCTTTGCCTCCTCCATTTTTTCTCTCGTGGCCAAAATGTTGAGGAAGAGTGAAAATTCTTCTCTTGATGCAATCGAAATCCTTGCGTGTTACAGCAAGCGAAATGTAGGATTGGCACTGCGGGTGTGCGACCAAGCCCAGGCAGCACATTTGAAGTGCTCACTTTGTGGAATTCAAAGGAAGGCTTCGTGAAGAATTTGTTGATAGACTTCTGGCATCCTTGTAAGTGCTACATTTATTCATAATTGTTAATTATGTGTTTTAGATTAATTTATATCATTTTGAGGATCGGGATGTATGAATTTGGTGTTCAAATGAAATTCGTACTAGATTAACGGGCACCGAGCCTACTCGAGGATTTGATATATTTTTATCTAATTTGATTGTGTGTTGACATAGTTGTTAGTTAATTTGATTATTTAAAGCGATTTATATATTCGATTATTGAATATATAATGAAAAATCAACCCATTTTATATATGTTTCACATATTTGGAATAAATCACTTAATGTATTGATTTGATGATTTGAAGTTTATTTAATTGTTTCGTGAATTGAAAGGGATTAAAATTGATTAATTTGTATTTTTAATTTGAGTAGAAATCATTTTCGATTTTCTGAGAGAGGTTTACAAATTTCGAGAAAATTGAGGGCATCTGTGTTCTTGACTTGGATTGAGAGTTCATGCCAAATTGTTCAAGAATGTTTGAATTTTTTACGTACTCCAAAAATTCGTTGAATTTCTGGATTGTTTGGAGTTTTAATCGAAAACTAGAAGTGTTTTTTGATAAACTTTCACTTGGAGCGTGTTCAATAATGATATTGTTGATGTTCGGGAAAAATCCAAATTTTTTTAATTTTACAGAGCCTCCAATCATTTTACAAAAGTTGCCAGTGTCTGGAAAAAAGCTGAAAAGCTGAAATGAATTACCAAAAATTGGTCGCCGAACTTGCGGACCTCCTCCCGAGGCGTCCGATGCCAAACTTGCGTTCCGGCCACGTGGCCAAGCACATCGACGTACTACTTGCACCGGCAGCGCGTGTCGGTCGTGGGTGGCCGGAGGCCGGCGGTTTTGGTAGTTGAGAGTTTAGGTAGATGGATTTTTAGAAAACCTAAATGTATTTTTATGTAATTATTTTTTGTTTAAAATTTATTGGTAATTATTAATTCGGTTTAAATGTTAAATCATAAATTTTGTCATTAAGATGATTGAATATATATCTTGAATAATGATTAAATTTGATTTATATTTCCACTTTCATAGTATTTTCATTAAATTGATAATTTGTGAAAATATTTTCATGATAACTTTAAATTTTGAATTTTTGAGTTAATTACTTGTGAGTAATTATTTCATGATTTAGTGGGCGATAATTATTGTAATAATTATCATTAATCATCAATAGAGGAATATATTTAAATTCAAAAATTTTGATAATTGATAATTAATTGTAAAATAATGGGTAATTAATTAGTCGATTATGAGAGCAGCGTTGTCTACATTTCATTTAATATATGACATTAAGTGCATTTATTTGTTTTAATGTTTTTGCCCATATATATTGTTATGAAATGGAAAGGAGTATTTAGATATGACCCAGTTTAATTTATTTATTTCTGATGCGTCTTAGGAAATGTTAATAAGCGACTTTTGTTGAGTCGTATTTCTTTTATTCTTACATGTTCGTTTTACCCTGAGCACATAGCGTCTTTGTCTAAGTTGGGTTGAGAGTAGTAGCTTAATATGCTGGCGTGGTGGCATTGAAGATATCGTATCCTGAGGCTGACACTTGGAGAACTTGTAATTTTCAAGGAGGTGAAAGAATACAAGACTTTAAGCTTGTTAAGTGTTGTAATAGGACTATGTTAGCATTTGAACTTGTTAAGTGATGTAATAGTCCTAGGGGTCATCTATATCTCCCCTAAATGTGTGTTATTTATTTATTTTTTTAAGTATTTGTGCGTATTCTTGAATATGTGCTATCATGCATGGTTAAAATAAGTTAAATAGCACATTAATCTCACCAATTAAAATTTACTTGATATGTCGAGCCAATTTTAAAGTTGTGAAATCGGTTCATTATCTGGGCCTTATTTGCTTGATGGCGGAGTGTTACGATTTTGCGCTTAGATATGACAATCGATCATGTTGAAGTGATTTCCACTAACGTTGTGGGCTTTGAGATGATCGTTCAAGTAATTTTTTGGTTTAATTGGTATAGCTTAACGGTTTGTCGAGATACAAAAGTCGGATAGCATCTTGAATAGTATGCTAACGACACAAGAGTTAATAATAGTTTTACATAGTGGTTGATAACCTACTATTATAAGCGGATTCAAAATATTTGCAGTGTTGCCGTTTGGATTTAAGTATAGTAGATCTTGATACCTTGTACATTTTGTGAGATTTGAAGTACGGGTATTATATTTACAATTCATTTTGTAAATACGTATGGATTGTTTTGAACTACACTGTTTATTTTAAGTTGCATATTTCCTATTATGTTTTGGCACATTAAGTTTACCTATTTTATTCACCATTCATTGGGCGAACTAAATGCATGACTTTATAATGTGAAATAAAATAAGTTAAGGAGAAATCCGAATGAGCATTGATACAAAGTGTTCTGACACGATCTTCAACCATTCTTGTCCGGTTGTGCTAATAGAGGATAAACTTTAAATACCACAAACATTTAAGACTTGATTCAATCATGTTGATACGTTGCATGAACTTTGGTTCAAGTGAACAAAAGGAATCCGTGATATGATTGAAGAGATAATTAATTTTTGTTCAATCAAAGGTGATCGTACTATGAAGACGATATGTAAGTAATATCTCTTGCTTAAAAGCTAAACAAGTCTTAAATGATAAATAGTTTGATCTCTTTTTTATAGCTTCGATTGAGAAAAACTATTGAATGATCTTGAATGTTGTGTATCTACATTTAAGGATAGGTGATGGGTATTTAGTTTCTTTAACATGATAGACATAGTTCGTGAATTGTGAGAAACAAAAGCTTATGGTATGTAACCAAATAAGCAAAGTTATCTGTCGGTTCGTCACTTATGCAGGTTGAGAGTGAACTTGTGGAACTATAAGTTGAGATTAATGATTCGCTTCATTATTTAGAACTTCAAAGCATAGAAAGAAGGATTTTTTAAGTAACATTTAGGGAATTGAAGAGATTTGATTAAATCTCGTATCTCAAACTAATTTTGTTGTCAATTTTGTAATGTCTTGGGCTATGATGTCGAGAACACTAGTTTGACTCACGTGATTTAATCATGGATATGAGCCAAGTATAACAATAGGCGGAGAGAGAGACAAGATACAAAGAAAGTTAATAAACAGCATTGTAATGATAGCGTACGTTATAAAACCTGTGATTTTAAATCCTCCATGAAGATGGTTGGGATTCTAAACTATTTTTCTTTGCACTTGTAGGTAGAAAATGTCATGTTTGACTTACACGTTTCCATGTCGGGTGATTACGATTAAAGGAAACATTACTCTCTTCTTTAAAAGGAAGCCTTGAGCAACCAAGCGATTGAATAATACTTATGGATAATATTTCGAGAGCGAGACTTGAGTATAATCTTGAAAAAGATGAACTAAATTAAATACTAGGCTTAGTGGGAGGTTAAGCTAGTCTAAATTATGTTTGTATGTTTACATACAAGGTTAATTGAAGATTTGAGTCATTGAGATGATACGTCGAGGTTGATAAGGTGAAAGGACACGTATAGAAGATGCCTCGAGGTATGGGTCAGTATCATCGATATAAGTAGTATATCATCCGAAGAATGAGACATCATTCTAATCTTAAAACATACTTGTTAAGATACGTAATTAAGGAATTATGTTTAATGAAGTTAAAACACAGATGGATGAGATCTTTCAATTTCATATACGAGATTAGTTTCATTAACCTTAGATGTCATTAGTTGGTAATCTGATAAGGATTGTGTTTAAGCATTAGGTGAAGGATGCAAAAGAATGAAATAATTTCACATATTAAGGTTGCTACGCCTACCTTTAAATTAATTTATTCATATTGACTATGAGACAACTCGAGAGTTGTGTTTGATAATATTTTGAAAGCGTCGTATAGGATAGAGATTAGTATTATCTACATTTGTAGTAGACATAATTTGCTTTCGAGATCCAAAGTTGATAAGTCATTTTGTACATAACCAGAAGGAAGCTGGTATTTATTTTCATCCACTATAGTATTGCAATTTATTGTACGTATAGAGTCTTCATTATGAAGTACAAATAGTGGAAATAAATATGTGACTTGAATGCATTCAAGTGGCTCTGTAGGAGATACCAATCCAATATTAGAACCCTTCGGTTATATCAAGGAGTATCCACTCTTGATGCATTTAAAGCTAAATGTAGTGATACAAATGACAACATGAATAAATAATACTCAATAAATGACTTGAGGTCATTCAAATGAAATAAGATATTGAATACATGGGTTGTGTATAAAGCTCTATTTTTACGGATGGTGATTAAATCGGGGAGTAAGAGCCCATACTATATTACTTTACGGATGGTGAATCATCATAATTAATAAATATATTCTGGATTAAATGAGCAATGGAGTCATGAATGGCGTTTAATCGTACATTTAGTTGAGAAACCAATATTAAACATATTCGTTGAAGTTGGTGTGCTCGTACTTATTCAAACTTTCTTATTGCTATTCTAAGGATTGTAACATGTGGGTCTAAGCAAGTTATCCAAGAATGTTCTAAGTAATGATCGGCGATGATGGATACTTGACATTGTTATTGGAACTCAGCATCTGGCGAGAATGTAAAAGAAAGGGAGATTTCTATACTACTAGAATCTAAAGTTGTAAACTTAAGATTGAGTATAATGGAGTTAAATTCTTCACTTTGATACTTGATGAAAATCAATAAGAATCCAAGAGTGATGAGTTTCTTAAAGGTTAGTGGGAGCGTAAGCTGCATAAATAAAGTTTTATACACTAAATGTTGAAGAAATCTTCCCTCTGACACTTAAAAGGGTATAGTAAGCGATTAGATTCTTGTACATTTGTGAGCCCGGCTTCTATATATGACACATGTTATGACCGGTCACATTATATATATGTGAACTGCATGACATTTACAACTTGTTAAGTTTAAGATGTCATAAACTCGAGGTGATTGAAATCATAATAGATTAAATTCTATAAATAGGCAGATTCTGCTTATTGACAAAATGACTCTTCGTTAGGGGAATTACAATCCCACTAGTAAAGGCTTCACATCAATGAGAGTGGTTGAAGTCTAATATATAGTAATATGATTCACCGTATCTTGCGTCAGTCATTATGTTTATTATTACCCATGACTATGACATAACATGATTCCCGTGATTGGAATTGTGAAGTTTTACTAAAGGTATTCACGCGGATTCGGAATACGCTTGGTAGTAACGTTAAGAGAATAGAGGTAACTATAGTTACATGGAATGGATCAGTTGTTGATCTTCACTTATGGCCGAATGTGACAATAGCACGTTATGGGCCGGTTGTACCATATGAAAAGGCTGATAGCCAAAATTTTCATAATAGACTAAGTCTAGTATGTTAGGTGAGTAAACTAAAAGGAAACTTAGACACAGAGTATTACAACTTGACGGTCAATGCACTTTGTTAGTAATGTTGTTAAAACAATATGCATTTAATAAAGGCAGTGTGTTTAACACACTTCGAGTTGTGTTGTCACCCGTGGAACCTCGAAATGGTTGAAACCCATTTGATCATAGTCATGCATGACTATGGGGATAATCTTAGTCATCAATGATTCCTTGGTTGAGACGGGCCGATGAATGTAAAGGCTAACTTTGTAAGTAGTATTTCATTAAAGGATGTGATTATGTCCTTATCCTTTTGCTAATATCGTAGAAATTATCTAAGAAGTCATAGAGGCTTAAAGGTTCCGTGTGGATTTAAGCATGCATCTCGAGGAGTTGAGATCACGCTTCCTGTGATTGACGAGGATTTGGTTTTCACGAGCTTAATGAAGGAGGCCCGAGCATTGGCGAAGTTTAGTGGGAGCTAGTTCGTTCGCTTTTGCGGGAATAAGTTAAATGATTGATTAAAACAAAAGTTCCTTTGTGTTTTAATCTGATTGTTAACTAAACTACATGAATGTGTGATTCATTCATATAGTTACCCATTATTTATTTCACATGCCGTTGAAATATATAATATACATGTATTGTATCCTCGATGAGTGAATTAAATCCTAAGCAATACGTAACTAG